>CM019067.1:35371833-35414333 GCA_009667805.1 Leptobrachium leishanense | reverse complement strand
TATCCATATCTATCCATATCTATCTATCTATCCATATCTATCTATCTCATATCTATCTATCTATATCTATCCATATCTATATCTATATCTATCTATCTCATATCTATCTATCCATATATCTATCTATCCATATCTATCTATTCTATCTATCTATATATCTATCTATCTCATATCTATCTATCTATCCATCTATCTATCTATCTATCTATCTATCTATCTATCTATCTATCCATAAATCCATATCTATCCATCCACATATCAACCTATCTACACATCCATCTATCTATTCATATCTAGCTATCAATCCATATCTATCCATCCATCCACATTTCAACTTAACTATCTATCCACATTTCAATCAATCTATCTATCTATCACATATATATCCATATCTATCTATCTATCTATCTATTTATCTATATCCATCTATCTATCCATATCTATCTATCCATCTATCTATCCATATCTATCTATCAATATCTATCTATCTATCCATATCTATCTATCCACATTTCAATCTATCTATCTATCTATCTATCTTATATATCTACCCATTCTATCTACCCATCCACATATCAACCTATCGATCCACCCTTATCTGTCTATCTATGTATCTATCTACATATCATTCTATCTATCCATTTATATCTATCCATTCGCATATCAACCTAACTATCTAGCCATATATATCTATATCTATGTATCTATATATTTATCTATCTATCTATCTATCAATCTATCTACATATCAAACATCTGTCTATCCACCCATATATATCTATCTACACATCTATCTATCTATCTATCTATCTATCTATCTATCTATCTATCTATCTATCTATCTATCTATCTATCTATCTATCTATCTATCCATATCTATCCATATCTATCCATCTATCTATCTATCCATATCTATCCATATCTATCTATCTATCTATCTATCTATCCATATCTATCCATATCTATCTATCCACTTATCTATCCATCTATCAACATATCACTATATCTATCTTTCAACATATCAATCTGTCTATCCATCCCATATTTATCTATCAATCTATCTATCTATCCATATCCATCTATCTATCTATCCATCTATCCATATCTATCTATCTTATTTTCTGTCTATCTACATATATAATCTTTCTACATATCTATCTCTCTATCATTATCTATCTATCTACATATGTATCTATCTTTCCATCGGAATATTTTTCTATCAATGTATCTATCTGCATATCTAGCAATCTATCTATTATCTATCTAAATATGTATCTACATATATATATATATATATATATATATCAATCTATCTGCCTATCTTTCCATCTGCATATGTAACTATCTCTGCATATGTAACTATCTCTACATATGTATCTATCTGCACGTCAATCAATCTATCGGGCTGTCTGTTTGCTTCTATCTAGAAGTATCTACCCTCTTTTTGTCTTGTGTATGTAGACATCCCTCACTCACTGGTCTGCTCAGTCATGGAGCCTGTTGTTTGGTTTTGGAGATGTTTCCTCATACATAGCATGTGAAAGGGTGTGATCTACTTCCCGCTCCCCTGGCCAAGCCATGTCGCCTCCAGGTTGAGAGAAGACAGCAGCTACTTTCATTCAATAAAATATTTGTACTGGAGACGTGAAGTCCCTGTTCTTCATTTCAAGCAGAGCAACAATGTATTCCATTGAAGGAGAAAGGAAGAACTAAGACATGAGGCAAAACCATAAGGAGACAAGAAAACCTGCTGGTGTTGGATTGTGAGCCAGCAACAATAGGACCTGGCCGAGGATTTCCAGGTCCTTTCTCAAGCCAGACGGGCACGGCCTGTTAGCGGCCGGGCACCTTTTATGTATTTAGCAGAATATCTCCAGAGCATTGTATGGAGCACATGAATGAAGTATGAAAGATTGCATTATGGGAAATATTCAGGGGTCAAGACAGTAGCGGGAACACGTGGGAGCGCAGTTCCTCATCTGTTTTTGCCAAGGGAATGGAGTTCCCTTTCTTTCTGCCCACACTGTCCTATGCTTTTATCCAAATTTGAGTGTGAGTGTTGGGTTAAATGCCGGTTGGCAACACAAAACTGCGGCCAGAAATTTTATTGAGTTCCTACACTTATTTTTTTAGGACTTAACAGTGGAAATATTCAAAATGAGGAAGAAGAAGCTTTACAGGTGATGAGTTACATGTTAGTGAGTGTTGAGCTTTGTATCTGAGGTCCACACAATGTAACCATAATATAAAGTCACCCGTGAAATGCCAGGCTCTTCATATGTATCTGATTTACACACAATGTAACTATAATATAAAGTCACCCGTGATATGCCAGGCTCTTTATATCTTTATATGTATCTGATTTACACACAATGTAACTATAATATAAAGTCGCCCGTGAAATGCCAGGCTCTTTATATGTATCTGATTTACACACAACGTAACTATAATATAAAGTCACCCGTGAAATGCCAGACTCTTTATATGTATCTGATTTACACACAATGTAACCATAATATAAAGTCACCCGTGAAATGCCAGGCTCTTTATATCTTTATATGTATCTGATTTACACACAATGTAACTATAATATAAAGTCACCTGTGAAATGCCAGGCTCTTTATATGTATCTGATTTACACACAACGTAACTATAATATAAAGTCACCCGTGAAATGCCAGACTCTTTATATGTATCTGATTTACACACAATGTAACCATAATATAAAGTCACCCGTGAAATGCCAGGCTCTTTATATCTTTATATGTATCTGATTTACACACAATGTAACTATAATATAAAGTCGCCCGTGAAATGCCAGGCTCTTTATATGTATCTGATTTACACACAACGTAACTATAATATAAAGTCACCCGTGAAATGCCAGACTCTTTATATGTATCTGATTTACACACAATGTAACCATAATATAAAGTCACCCGTGAAATGCCAGGCTCTTTATATCTTTATATGTATCTGATTTACACACAATGTAACTATAATATAAAGTCACCTGTGAAATGCCAGGCTCTTTATATGTATCTGATTTACACACAACGTAACTATAATATAAAGTCACCCGTGAAATGCCAGACTCTTTATATGTATCTGATTTACACACAATGTAACCATAATATAAAGTCACCCGTGAAATGCCAGGCTCTTTATATGTATCTGATTTACACACAATGTAACTATAATATAAAGTCACCTGTGAAATGCCAGGCTCTTTATATGTATCTGATTTACACACAATGTAACTATAATATAAAGTCACCTGTGAAATGCCAGGCTCTTTATATGTATCTGATTTACACACAACGTAACTATAATATAAAGTCACCCGTGAAATGCCAGACTCTTTATATGTATCTGATTTACACACAATGTAACCATAATATAAAGTGACCTGTGAAATGCCAGACTCTTTATATGTATCTGATTTACACACAATGTAACTATAATATAAAGTCGCCCGTGAAATGCCAGACTTTTTATATGTATCTGATTTACACACAATGTAACTATAATATAAAGTCACCCGTGAAATGCCAGACTCTTTATATGTATCTGATTTACACTCAATGTAACTATAATATAAAGTCACCCGTGAAATGCCAGACTCTTTATATGTATCTGAGGTCCACACAATGTAACTATAATATAAAGTCGCCCGTGAAATGCCAGGCTCTTTATATGTATCTGATTTACACACAATGTAACTATAATATAAAGTCGCCCGTGAAATGCCAGGCTCTTTATATGTATCTGATTTACACACAATGTAACTATAATATAAAGTCACCCGTGAAATGCCAGGCTCTTTATATGTATCTGAGGTCCACACAATGTAACTATAATATAAAGTCGCCCGTGAAATGCCAGGCTCTTTATATGTATCTGATTTACACACAATGTATCTATAATATAAAGTCACCCGTGAAATGCCAGGCTCTTTATATGTATCTGAGGTCCACACAATGTAACTATAATATAAAGTCACCCGTGAAATGCCAGGCTCTTTATATGTATCTGAATTACACACAATGTAACTATAATATAAAGTTGCCCGTGAAATGCCAGGCTCTTTATATGTATCTGATTTACACACAATGTAACTATAATATAAAGTTGCCCGTGAAATGCCAGGCTCTTTATATGTATCTGATTTACACACAATGTAACTATAATATAAAGTCACCCGTGAAATGCCAGGCTCTTTATATGTATCTGATTTACACACAATGTAACTATAATATAAAGTCACCCGTGAAATGCCAGGCTCTTTATATGTATCTGATTTACACACAATGTAACTATAATATAAAGTCACCTGTGAAATGCCAGGCTCTTTATAGCTCAAACACTTTCCTTTTAACATTCGCTATTACTCTACCTTTTTCACTCTCTGACGTGCATTCTCTCTCCCTCATTCCTGCTCTCTCTCTTTTCTCGATCTCCCACCCTCATAATTAATTTCTCTCTCTCAAACTTTCTCTTTACCTCTTTCTCACATACACACACACAGTCTCTCTCACACACTCTCTCTTTATCATAAACACTCTCATACACTCATGCTCACACAGTCTCTCTCAGTCTCTCACACACACTCTATCAAACACACTCTCTCTAACACACACTTTCACAAACTCTCTCATACACTCTCACTCACACAGTCTCCATCAACTCCTTTCACTCACACTCTCTCTCATGCACTTACACATTCTCTCACACGCATATTACCTTTCAGACTCTCTCACACACATACACACACTCCCTCACACACAATCCCTCTCACACACACACTCTCACACACATACACACACAAACTCTCTGACACGTATATTACCTTTTACAAACACTCTCGCAGACATACATTACCTCTTACACACACATACATACACTCCCTCACATGCACTTTACCTGGTACCTGATACACACTAACTCACACACATTACCTCTCACACACACTCCCTCACACACATACATTCCTTCTCACATACTCTTTCTCCCACACATTCAAACAAACTCTCTCACACACATAAAGTACACATGCTTTTGCACACACATACAAACTCTCACACACAATCTCTCTCACACACAATTTCTCTCGCACACAATCTCTCTCGCACACATTCTCTCTCACAATGTTCTTTCTCTTACATACCCCTTTCTCTCCCTTACACACATAGGCTCTTTCTATAACACATACACACACTCCACAATGTTCCTTTTCTTACACACATTCTCTCTCACACACACACACGTACCATCGATCACACACTCTCTCACATATGCACTGTCTCTCACCCACACAGTCTCTCTTTCACACACACTCGCTCGTACTCTCTCACAAACATTCCTTCTTTCGCACCTCTCTCACACGCTCTTTCTCTTGCACACTCTCTCACATTCCTTCCCTCGCACACTGTCTCTCACACACAGCCCTCCTCATTCTTTCTCTTTTCTCTCTGTCTCTTATATTCTATCCTTTTCTCCTACGTTGTCTCGCTCTCTCTCTCTCACTGTCTCTGGTATGTGGAATTCCTGGTTAGCACAGAAATAGAACATTTTAATGCTAGAGTTACTTTCTCATGTAAAGAATTTGAGATGGTGTGATACATTTAAAGAGACACTTCTGGATTCTCTGGCAAAAAAATAAATAAACTGTATCGCCTCCAGGGTGTTTTAAAGACAGCAGTTACTTTCATTCATGACAATATTCCAGGGGCAGGCATGACATCCCCATTCATCAGATTAAAAGGGACAATGGCGTGTTTCATTCAAGAAGAGGGCAAGAACAATGACACTTAGGTGGCCGCTATAACTCTAGGATGCCCATAGGACGTAAATCTTATAATGGTAGATTGGTTCCATTCCATCTCTCCATCATTTAGTCTCCTGTTTGATAGAACACTGTATATAGCATGGCTGAAGCTTTGAAATCCTCCTAGGGAATGGAACAGCAGGGTGCTGCCTGTATAGCCAGTCTGTCCTTTGTATGTTTTAAGTGGTCTATTTAGGACACTTTTTAAGACATTGAGGGCCTTTTTAGTACAGTTTCTATTTTTGGCCCAATTCACTCTGTCCCGCTTTTGTCTCCAAATGACCCTCTTTTTAGGGTCTCCTCTATATACTTGGGATGTGCGGTGTCTTTTTGAGTCTCCTTCATATATTCAGGGTGTGCGGGTGTCTTTTTAGAGGTTCCTTCATATATTCAGGTTGTGCGGGTGTCTTTTTGGGGGCTCCCTCATATATTCAGGGTGTGTGGGTGTCTTTTTAGGGGCTTCTCCATATATTCAGGGTGTGTGGGTGTCTTTTTAGGGGCTTCTCCATATATTCAGGGTGTGTGGGTGTCTTTTTAGGGGCTTCTCCATATATTCAGGGTGTGTGGGTGTATTTTTAGGGGCTTCTCCATATATTCAGGGTGTGTGGGTGTCTTTTTAGGGGCTTCTCCATATATTCAGGGTGTGTGGGTGTATTTTTGTGGGATCCTCCATATATTCAGGGCGTGCGGGTGTATTTTTAGGGGCTCCTCATATATTCAGGGTGTACGAGTGAATTTTTAGGGGCTCCTTCATATATTCAGAGTGTGTGGGTGTCTTTTTAGGAGCTCCTCCATATATTCAGGGCGTGCGGGTGTATTTTTAGGGGCTCCTCCATATATTCAGGGTGTGCGGGTGTCTTTTTAGGGGCTCCTCATATATTCAAGGTGTGCGGGTGTCTGTTTAGGGGCTCCTCCATATATTCAGGGTGTGTGGGTGTCTTTTTAGGGGCTTCTCCATATATTCAGGGTGTGCGGTTGTCTTTTTAGGGGCTTCTCCATATATTCAGGGTGTGTGGGTGTCTTTTTAGGGGCTTCTCCATATATTCAGGGTGTGCGGGTGTCGTTTTAGGGGCTCCTCTATATATTTCGGGCATCTGGGTGTCTTTAAGGGGCTCCTCCATATATTCAGGGTGTGCAGTTGTCTTTTTAGGGGCTTCTCCATATATTCAGGGTGTGCGGGTGTCTTTTACGGGGCTCCTCCATATATTCAAAATGTGGGTGCCTTTTTAGGGGCTTCTCCATATATTCAGGGTGTGAGGGTGTCGTTTTAGGGGCTCCTCTATATATTTCGGGCATCTGGGTGTCTTTAAGGGGCTCCTCCATATATTCAGGGTGTGCGGGTGTCTTTTACGGGGCTCCTCCATATATTCAAAATGTGTTGTGCCTTTTTAGGGGTTCCTTCATATATTAGGAGAGTGCGGTGTCTTTTTAGTGTCTTCTTCATATATTTGGGGGGTGTGGGTGTCAGTTTAGGGGCTCCTCCATATAATTAGGGCGTGCGGGTGTATAATAGAGCTTCAAAGCAATAAGTCTCTAAACTGGAATAAATAGACCTGAATGGACATGAAGTCACCTAAAAAAGTCTATCAGGGTTATTCAGAGACCGGTGAAAAGCAGGAGAATGACTGGAGAAGTGAAAATTCTAGGTCAAAATAGCCAAACCAGAAACATTCTGCCATTCATCTCACTTTCCAAATCGGCTATTTTGACCTAGAATTTTCCATTCTCCAGTCATTCTCCTGCTTTTCACCGCTCTTTGAATAACCCTGTAGGAGTATCAATGACTCCAGTGACACTCCCTGAAATGTGAGGGTCCCTTTTCAGCCATTTATAATTTTTGGGAAGTGTGTGTTAGTGCCCAATAAAATGGACAAATTAACAGCATTTCTGTCTGACTGGCACATTGGATTTTCTGATTAAATGAAGATTTTTTATTATTATTAATTTATTTATTGCACTATGTTGCCGCATTCACTAAGCAGCGAAACAGCAGAAAATTGTAACGCAAATTAAAAACGCAGTATATATATATATATAAATACACACAATGTGTCCCGCAACACGGATTCTCTTTTACAATATATATATATACATATATCGAGGAAAGTTCCTAAGGGAACTGAAACGTCGAGCTTTTTTATGTTTCTTCAATAAATTTATTACTTTTTTTTACAAGTTTTCGTGCGTATCCGAGTTTGTGGAGTATTGTGACGGCTATCGGATCTCTGCACCGGAGCAAGGACATTTTTCTGGTTTGTGGAGTGCGGGGTTGCCAGGACGTTATATACGTATATATATATATATAATGAAATGCAAATCACAATAATAAATGAATAAGGAAAACAAATTAAAAAAACAACTTTTTAAATAATAAAAAGGTTGAGCACAGCGAGAACCAAAGTTTGAAAAATGATATAAATACAGTTTTGACTCAATATTTGTCATCTTCCACAACTTGCCCCCTTGTGATTAAGCCTAGTTGCTCTGGGACCCTGCCCTAAGGCTAAAATACTTCATTGCTTCATTCGCTGAATGGGGGATTGTCATGATCGTAAAGGGGGAATTGACCTATAATCAGGATTACTGGCAAGATTGTCACAGTCCAGCCGTGATGGAAAGACCCTCAGGCCAAGCGATGCTGCTCTATGAATATCTACCCCACACAAACCTTAAAAAATATTATTTTTATTATTATTATTATACTTTATTTATATAGCGCCAGCATATTCCGCAGCGCTGAACAATGGGCACAGTATAGACAGAGTTACAATAAATTGAGACTGAACAACATTTTGACAAACCAGTACAGGAGGAAACGAGGGCCCTATTCCCGTGGGAACTCACAATCTAGAAGGGTTTGGGGTGGAAACAGGAGGAGAGGACTGCAAGGTGAGAGTGATGGACTGCAAGGCGAGAGTGATGGACTGCAAGGTGAGAGTGATGGACTGCAAGGTGAGAGTGATGGACTGCAAGGCGAGAGTGATGGACTGCAAGGTGAGAGTGATGGACTGCAAGGTGAGAGTGATGGACTGCAAGGTGAGAGTGATGGACTGCAAGGTGAGAGTGAAGGACTGCAAGGCGAGAGTGATGGACTGCAAGGCGAGAGTGATGGGCTGCAAGGTGAGAGTGATGGACTGCACGGTGAGAGTGATGGACTGCAGGGTGAGAGTGATCGACTGCAAGGTGAGAGTGATGGACTGCAAGGTGAGAGTGATGGACTGCAAGGCGAGAGTGATGGACTGCAAGGCGAGAGTGATGGGCTGCAAGGTGAGAGTGATGGACTGCACGGTGAGAGTGATGGACTGCAGGGTGAGAGTGATCGACTGCAAGGTGAGAGTGATGGACTGCAGGGTGAGAGTGATGGACTGCAAGGTGAGAGTGATGGACTGCAGGGTGAGAGTGATGGACTGCAGGGTGAGAGTGATGGACTGCAAAGTGAGAGTGATGGACTGCAAGGTGAGAGTGATGGACTGCAGGGTGAGGGTGATGGACTGCAAGGTGAGTGATGGACTACAGGGACAGAGTGATGGACTGCAAGGTGAGAGTGATGGGCTGCAAGGTGAGAGTGATGGGCTGCAAGATGAAAGTGATGGACTGCAGGGTGGAAGTGATGGACTGTAAGGTGAGAGCGATGGGCTGCAAGGTGAGAGTGATGGACTGCAAGGCAAGAGTGATGGACTGGTTGGGGCAGTGAGGTATTAGTGAGTCGGGTGGTAGGCTTGCCTGAATAGGAATGTCTTAAGGGAGTGTTTCAAGGAAGGGAAAAAAAATGGTTCCAAAATACCAATTACGCAGCTGGTTTTTTTTTCTGTTTTAATCTACAGCTCTTTGGTTCCATCATGGAATTATCAATGAATTGCACATTTTAAATGAAAATAGCTAAAGCTAAGGAAAATTCCCATCTCTCGTACCTCTTCACTTCATTATTTCGGATGACGCTCCTCCAAATCTCACCAGAGTCAACGATTCTAAATGCGCTACATATAGCAAAAATAAATAATGCGTGACCCACGCTGTAGCGCACTAATTGTGGCATTTTTTTCCTTGATTAGAGTCAGACTCTAAATGTGAGAGATCCCAGACAAGCTGGGGCGTCTGGTGACAAAAGAAAAAAAAAGGCGAAAAGAAAATGGAGAGTTATTTAGAAATTACACATGTAATTTTCATGAATGACATCACCCGGGGAAGAGCAGAATATTGCAGAGTCATCTGACCTTCCCCAGTGACCTGACTGCACAGCTCGGATAAGCACTCCTAAGGTGCCGGGAGAGATGTATCGGGCCGGCCAGCGCGAGGATGATGTAGAAACGCCACGTAAAAATGCTTTTAAGAAAATCGAAGTGTGGCAGCACCGGAGGCCGGCCAACCGAGGGAGAAACGGGGGGTGATCGGTGGTGGAATAATTTTTTGAAACAAATGGTCTTCATCATTGCAGTCATGATTCATAAAGATTTCTCTCATTAAAGCTTTTGAAACAATGTTTCGCTTCTATTAATGACTTCAAAGTCACCACCCAGGCTGTAGGCATTCCGCCTGATTAAATATATTGAATCCATATATGTCCCGAACATACAGTCATGCACATCCTTGGTTAATTAAGTACTTCCGTTGGCGGACGGCTATGGCTTCTCACTACTGTAATATGAGGTTTGGGAGAAAATAGAAACTCTTAAAAAAAGAAGACTTGGAATAATAAATAATAAAAGATGTGGAATACATTTCAGCCGCACAGGAAGTAAACACTGGATTAAAGAGGAAGTTTACTAAGAGACTTCAGGATTTTGTGTGTCATTCTACATCTCTGGTGACTAACCTTGGCAAGCCAGATGTTTCTGAATGACATGTCCCATGATGCTCATCGCTACTCTTTTACTTTTCCTGCCACTTTTTACTACATGAGTTGCCCACTGCTGCTTTGTCGCAAAGCCCAATAAATTCACACCCACACCTTTATTTATCAATAGATTTATTCAAATCTTGGATACTTTATTGCAGGCCACAGCATAACCCCATGTAAACAATAACAGTGCTGTAACACTTGTATTAATACACATATATATAAACAATATCAATCCTGAACACAATTTTTAACTATTTAACTCCCCCCTCCCTGCTCCCCTGATCTGGCTAAAATGCTGGATGAAGTGGAGGAGTCTCCTCCACCCCACCCAACGTCACCAGCAGCTGGGATTTCGGAATCGCCCGGCTGCTCGTCACCAGATTGGTCACTAGTGAGGTCACATACAGAGAGCAGCCGACTTCACTATCTCCGAGACCAATCGCTGTAGCGAGTGTTCTCAGAGAGGCAGCGATGGATCAGAACTATGCACGCGCACAGCTCCGATCCATCATTCTGATCAGGTACTACGGAACCTGTGTACGTAAAGTTTGCAAGTCACGTCGTGGTGTGCAATTTACAGTTTCTAGGAGTGTAGGAATGCAGAAAAGCTTCACGGACGTCCAGGTCTGGGAGACCCTGAGCCGAAGAGGTGGAGCTGCACGCAGCGAGGGAGAAAAGGTGAGTAAAAGTGGCCAAAATAAAACAATTATAAAATAATTGGGCAGAGGCTGTCAGCAGCATCAAGACAAGAAAAGAAAAAAGCACTCTGTTTTTCAGTAGAATGTTCCTTTAACCCCTTCGCTGCTGGGGCATTTCACGCCTGTGTGCTGAGCTAATTTTTACCGGTTTTGCTCATCATGTTTAACCGCGTTTTGAAGTCTTATTTTATTATATGACCCAGACATATTATATATCGTTCTTTCCAGCAGACTCGGTAGATTCATAATATATCATTATTATATGTATACGTCATGACCTGCCTGAATATTACAACAAAAATGCAATAAAATTTGAATTTTCAATCATCTACAGCGTGTAAAGTGTTTTTGTTCACATTTTATCATCCGAGCCTTTGCGGTTATATTTTCTATGAGTTGCGCTTGTTAATAAAATTAGAAACGGGGACTCGTTACATTTTTTTGGGGTGAAATTACAGGATTTTTAGCAAACGCCCCAATAGAAAAAATCGTTAGTGCAGCAAAATTGTTCACATTATAATTAAAATGGGAACAATATTGCTGCATTCATAAAAATAACACCCAAAAAAAAGTGTTTTTTTTTTTTTTACATGGTCAGGTTGGTATCGTTGGAAAGGCCATGCTCTCGCCGTTCCAATGATATCAAACATTAACCCTTAGCTGCCACGGATCGGGAGATAGGGGTTCATTGGTACCCCCTGTCTCCACCTTAGGTGGCAGCTAGGGGTTAACTCCCGAACTGACATCGTTGCGCTATGCGCGATGATGCCAGTAGGCAGGGGGAGATCCCGGAAGCTTGATCGACATCCAAAATGTCGGCCAGCTCTGGGAGGGGAACGCGATCCAGTGCCAATTGGCACCAAATCGCGATCCAGCCTCCAAGGGGTTAAAGGCAGCCACCGCTTGGAAAGGCAGGCTGTTAAGATAATAATCATAAAAAGTCCTGCTTTTTGTTTTAAAGAAATCTCAATGAAGCCGATCGAAAGGACAGGAGACATGACTGGTGGAGTCATGGTCATGACTCAGCTGTGGACGACAATGCCCCCAAAATGGGGACACGTCATCCCAGCGTGCATTTCGCCAGTGTTTGCCCGACTGAGCAGCCAATCAGAGCTGTCCACACACGAGTGGTGCATTAGCATTCGTGTATGGCTCAAGAAGCCCAGATATACATCTATTTAGGATCACGGGCACCATTGAGCAGGCATTGGTGGGGACCTTGCGTTGACCCATATGCCTATAGTCCTGCAGTTCTCCTTCATCAATACCTTAAAACAGAAACCTCAACCAGGCAAGCTTGCAACACCCATTTAAACCTCTCTGCTTAGCGCCTCAAAAGACATCTTCAGACCAGGTATGCCTCCTCCGTACGCGGATGTAAGAATCAGTGGAGGCTCGGTCATAGTGCTTTTGGGGCAGCGCCCTACCATTTTTTTTCCATTAAAAAATTTAAAATTAAACTATAGCATTTTTTTCGTGTTTTTTTTGTGTCTCTTAACATGTGCCAAAAATGTGGTATGTCCCATTAAGCAGCGTCCTTGTCTGGGGTAAAAAAATAAGATAATCTGATTTTGAACGGTGTCCAGAATCCTGGTAAGGACTCTATGAGAGGTCATAAGAATCACGGACCTCAAGAGGTAGGAATCTAGGTTCTTCAATTGACTGTACCTCACCAACCGCTTCCTTCGTTCAATACTCAAGAGAATTCCCTTGATCCATCTCTTAGACATCGTCAACAATGTCTTCCTTTCAAGTGACCAGCCACAATGTTTGTACTCCTTCCTCAAAGTGCCCACCTAAACACCTTTCTTGGCCACGCGCCATGATGATCACTCTACGGGCCTCGTCTTCTTGCAGCTGCCTCTATCCTTTACCCTACTGTTCCTCATCTTTGTATCTTTGGGTATCGTTGTTCAAACATACACATAAGACAATAGTGAAGACAGGTGATAGATGACTTATTACCTGGTGTATGAAACCCGAGAGTGAGTTAGTCACCTAAACTGCTAAAGCCTTGACACGGATGATATAAACGGGATGAATGACTCGACTGTCGGTACGGTCAAATCAATACGCCGCATGTAAAGATAAAGAAAGAAAAATACACACAAAGCTTAGCGACCGCTTTGATATATGAGATTAAAGAGTACAGTAAAGTGTGTAGGAGTTTGGAAGTAATGACAAACCCTTTCATCAGTAAAACCCAAATTACCCACTCTGCACACACACACACATACACACACACACACACGCAGGCCTATCATCTCCTCTGCGGTGTACAGCTACTTATTACAAAGATGCCCTTACCGTAATCTGACTTTCAGAGAAACGAGAGAAGCCAGCATTGCTTTTCAAATGTTTTATTTTGTGGGCTCTCTGGGGAAAGATCAGCTGTCGGAAACACATGCCTGACTATAGAATTAAGAAGAAAAAAAAAAAAAAAAAAAGAAAAGAGGAGAGGGAGGAAAAAAAAAAAAAAAAAAAAAGCACACAAGTGAGTTCAATGACCATCTGCCGCAGAAGACTGAGTAATGATATCTAATGAGTTCTCCAGCCTGACCCACCAGACTGCTGATTTTTTCGACTTCGCCGCTGCCGGGAAGCGGAGGCTGCCAAAGACCAATTTTAAAACTGAGCCTGTATTTTGATGTCTACGGCCAATAACGCAAACCGAGATTTGAAAACCACAGCTGATTTCCTCAAATCCCGGCCTCCTACTCGCCTCTCAAGGGCACATTCCTCCTGCCTAGTCAGCTGCACACATGTGAATGAGGAAGAAGTTAATGCTCACACACACACACACAGACACACACACACACGCAGCCGCGTTATATTTACATCTATATAACCTGGCACGAGTTCCTTCACCAACTTCCACCAGACAGTTCGATGGGTTTCCAAGATGGGTCTGACCTTAGTCAAGTTGATCTATATTTTTATTTTTTGGTTTTCCCCCTTGGATGCGATTTAAGCAAACCTGCGTCAAGGAGATGAAAGCAATAGCGCTAAACTCAAAGGATTTCCTCTTACAGACGTAACGTACCATCACACAGATTTCTACGGCCAGCGGAAGGTCGCCCGATAAAACGCGTCGGTGGGTTCCTGCTGTAGACTGTGGAACTATGAGCTCTTTTGGGACATTCAGTGCAGATTTTCAGTCTGCAGTGGGGTTTTTGCCTTCTTCCAGAGTCATACAAACTAAGTTGGTCATATCTTTCTCTGGTGCAGATGTTCCCTGTAGGTATGCTCAACTATGGGGCGATGATCCCAAAAGTTGGTTCCACGGTAGAAGATTGGCGGGTAGGTGGGAGGGCAAACTGTGAAGGGATGATGGGTTGGGTGTATATGGAAGCATGTCCGTGCATTATGTATCTGTGGGTTGGCTACAGAAAAGATGATACCTGGCAAAAACACAATGGTAATGTGCCATCAGGGGGTGTCGGTACAAGTCCAACTTTGGTTTCTGAGCAAGGAGACACTAGTTTTGGGTGTTGGTTCCAGTCCAAGTAAATCAATCTTGGTGAATCCTAGGATTACTCTTTCTTTCCTCCCAATGCTGAGATCAAGACTCCATCGTATGACAACGCATATTGATTATGTGGAACAGCTAAAGACCAAGAACGTCCGAGAAACCAGGTAGTACCAGCACTCGTGGGCTCTGTTGAAGCTTATTTTTCTTAAATGCTTAACACACTAGGGGCCGTATTATCTTTTTAGTGCTAAAATGAGGATGTTCACGAGCAAGATCTGCACAAGCAGATTTCCACGTAGCATCCCCATGTTACCGCGATATTCCGGGGCAGGTGCTAGCTGAACACCATCCCCTGGAACTCAGGGCTAACACCTGGGATACTCACGGAAGCACTTTCTTGTCACCGTGACTATAACCTCCTGGAGTCCATAGAACTCCATGAAGGGTTGTGTTTCCGGGCCGCGAGCCCTGCGCGATCTCACTCTCGCGAGATTGCACAGCGCCGCAGAGGGATCGCAGAGGGAGACTGGGAACTTTTGTTTCCCAGTCTCACTCTGCTCCCAGCGACTACAAGAAGCGGCAGATCAGGCCACCGTTTTTGATGCAGGGTGAGAGGTGAGTATTGGATTTATTGGGGGGTTTAGGGGGTGTTAAATGGTTTTGCAAATGCAGAATCATTTAGCGGCAGCTTTTAGGTGTCTCTAAAATTTAGCCTTGCGCGTCCCTGCGGTAATTAGTGCTAGCACTTTGTAATACCTTACTTATTGAAACGATGCGCTCCCCATGTTAAGTATAGGAAGCGCAAAGCACAGTAAGCTCGCGGAAGGACACGCAATTACCGATGCACTGATGGATTTTTCACGGGTTTAGCTTCAGGAATGTAATATGAGGGGCATGCATTAACCCTCCAAGTGGATGAGGACCTACAGAGAAGATCTCGAATAGAATGTCAAGGAACATAGGAATGCATTAAGCACGGTATGCCATGCCTGGGTTACATTACCTCAAATGGAATTCTTTACAGTTCTGTGGCCCTCCCCATCCATCAGCCCGCCAAGGCCCAGTCCCTAATTTCAACTCTCCTTTCCAGCTGTCTCCACTTCTCTCTCTAATTACTCTTACTAATCCAGAGCTTCTGGTCCTTCCCATGGAAGCCCTACTTTATTCATTCTGGCCACCAGCTTCACCTCCCACTCTGCTTCCATTAGTTTCACTTACCCCCGTCCTTTAGATTGTACGCTCATGGGATGTCTGGCTGAGCACCTGGCTAAAGTGCTGTATTACTTGGACAATTATCCTATGGGCAGGGTTGTCATGTCCTCTTGTATCATGTACGTCTCCTGTTTGTGCTCCCCCTTTGTTAAGCGCTGCGGAATATGCTAGCGCTGTATAAATGACTTTAACTGTAACTAAGGAAATAAGTAAAAAAATGCAGTGAAGAGATTTCTGGAAGCCCTTGGAGGACAAACATTTCTCTCCGAATGTCCTTCGAGCGATTGCACTTGAAAAAATGTCCTTCAAAGAAGCAAGGTCGTACAAAGTCAATATTAAGGCCACACAATGTCCCTGCTGATAATATGGATAGACGTGAATCATAGCCGGCTGATGTGGTGTCAGACAGTGTTCAATATCATCTTCGACATTCTTAGGTTACAACGAACCACCATAAGGCAGCTTTCATATACTGTAAATAAATCACAGGCGTGCTATTTCCGCATTTTTATGGCTACATCCATAATGGATTAATTAAAGAGACTCTCTAAACACCCTGACCATGCTAGCTTATTAAAGTGCTCAACCTGTGTGGAGTGCCCCCTCCCACCCCCCCTCCGCTGTCTTTTGGGAGATATTACTCTGCCCACCCAAGCATCACCAGGCACACAGGATTTGAATATCCCCCCTCCCCCTGTCACTCGCCAAATCTGTCACCAATGATGTCAGCAGGCTCTGGTCGGTGACATCATCCTATCTCCAAATGCTCACAGCAATGAGTGCTCTGTGTGAGAGGAGCTGACGGATTGGATCTGGGCATGGTCGTGCAGCATTAATCCATCATTCTGCGCAGGTGCTACAGGCGCTGCGGAAACTGTTGGCGCTATATAAATGATGACAATAACAATAATAATAACCTGCGTACAGATGTACGCAATTTCCATGCGTTGCACAATTTGAGCATCGTATGCAACACAAGTTGCGTACCTAAGCAAATTGTGTTAGGTAGCCGCAGGGACTTACGCATTTTGTATCCGTTACTCAGCGCTGCGGAATATGTTGGCGCTATATAAATAAAGAATGATAATAATTTTGGAAGCGCTCAGATGAAGGGGAGGATCAGCACAGGACGGTGGTGAGCAGGTGAGTATTTACACCTAAAGTAAGCATCTGTCCCATTATTTAATGGCAAAAAAGGGATGGGGGGTGAGTTTTGTAATACAATGTTACTTTAAGAAACAGCACTTTGTAAGCAAGGCTTCATGCTGCCGCTGCAATGTCTGGGGGATCTATACCAACCTGATACACATAATAACTCCATCCATCCACTTTAAACCTGTTTCTATTTATCGCATCAAAAAAATCTGGGAACGGAAGAATAAGAATACCGGCAACTTAAATAATGTATCATTTTGGAATTTAAACTAATATCTCTGGTATTTGATGCCTAATGTTGCACAACATGATGTATGAAGCTGGCAGAATGAAGAGTTAGCACATTCGGGAAGAAGAACACATGCTGAGCAACAGAAGCTTCCACAAGATAAGGTCTGCACGTACAGAGATAACTCCACCAAGGCGCCAAAACATTGAAACAAGTTTCCTAGGTGACCGGAGCTTCCTTTTGGCAACAGGAGGGATAGGAAACTCAATTATTAATGGTATATGTGTAGTGATGGGGAATCTAGTGCTGTGTGGTAGATTCATTCATGAAATGGCATGAATGAATCAATTGTGTAAATCATTCCAAGTCACATGAGTGAACTTATAAAAACCTCTCTTTGGTTGACTTTTGGTTGATGCTCCAACACCGTCCCCTGTTTCTCTACGATCAACTGATACAAAATTATTTTGAACACTAGGTCAGAGAGCAATTCCTTAGGCTAGGGTCAGACTGAGGCAGTGCGAACGCGCGTGCAGGCACACTTAATCACGGCCGTAGTAGCAGCAAATGCCGGGCAATGACGGCCAATATACGAAGTACGGTCGCACAAAAGTCCAGCTGCGCAACGCAAGTGGCAAACGAACGCATTTTGTCGAGAACGTAAAACCGCTAGTACTGACGTACAGAGTGCGCTGCGTCCGCTAGCGGCGTGTTTGCGTGATTAGGAGACGTCAGACGCTGCTAATGTCCGGCCAACATAACGTCCAGACGCAAAAGTGTTTTATTGATGATCCGTACAAAATCACGAACGCAAATGCGCATCGTATGACCGCTATCGCGTACTCCGTGAAAAAATGCGTCCATTCGTTCGAACGCACTTTTTCACAGACAACGTGAAAATGCGTTCGTCTGACCCTAGCCTTAACCCACCCCCACCTCCGTTCTCGAGCCTGTACTTATGCTCTATTTTCCATAAAACCACGGGTACCGCTCCCAGAGCAGAACAGCAGCGGATAAAGAAAATAAATGAATAACACTATACATAAAATTATAAATGCATAAATAATTAACCCTAACACTAAGGCTAAGGTCAGACGAAAGCAGTTTTAACGTGCGTTTAGCCGCACGAAATCACGGCCGTGCTAGCAGCAAATGACGTCCAATGCCGGGGAACATACGACGAACGGCCGCACGAAAGTTCGTCCGTGCAACGCAAGTGGCAAACGAACGCATTTTTTCGAGAACGTCAAACCGTTAGTACTGACGTACAGAGTGCGCTGCGTCCGCATAGCGGCGTGTGTGCGTGATTGGGAGACGTCAGACGCTGCACACGTCCGGCCAACGTAACGTCCAGACACAAAAAGGGTTTTATTGATGATCCGTACAAAATCACGGACGAAAATGCGCGTCGTATGACCGCTATCGCGTATTCGGTGAAAAAATACGTTCATTCGTTCGAACGCACTTTTTCACGGACAACGTGAAAAATGCGTTCGTCTGACCCTAGCCTAATAATGCCTGTAACGCTACACCTATGGCGAGTTATATTCTGTATACAACAGTTTCCAGTAATTTAAAGTCATCGAGCGGAATATATACCAAAGCAACCTGAGCTTCCTTTTGGTAACAGGAGGGATATGAAACTCCATTCTTAATGGTATATGCGTAGTGATGAAGAATCTATCGCTGTGTGGTAGATTCATTCATGAAATGGCATGAATGAATCAATTGTGTAAATCATTCCAAGTCACATGAGTGAACTTATCAAAACCTCTCCTTGGTTGATGCTCAAATACCTTCCCCTGTTTCTCTATGACATGATACAAATTTATTTTGAACACTAGGGGCCCTATTACACTCTTAACGCGAGGGGAAAAACCCTTCGATCTGAACGTCGTATTACAACGTTCGCGCACAAAATGCACGTTAACGTCTAACTCGAGTTACCCTATGCAAACCTTGTGCGAGCGAAAGTTCGTGCGCGCGTCCCATACTTAACATTGTGAGCGCAAATGCATTCGTGCGCTGGTACGCGGATGGTATTACAATTGATGCGCAAATTTTTACGAACGACGTTTGCGCGCATAATTTTAACATCTTTTAAAAGCTGTTGGTAACTGCAAATCTGAACGTCCTGGCCGAAACCAAATACACCAGCACGAAAAAAACAATACAGCACAGTATAGTTACACATTCTACTCATACCCAAACAATAAAATGGAGAAGTTGTGCGTGCTTTTATTATTGCTGCGGCATATATACTCAGATTGTTTTAGACAGGCGCAAAAACTTAACGGGAGACAATTGTGGTTGGCTGAATCGCCTGAAATAACTGCCCACCGATTTCTGCGCGCAATGTTAATTTGCGCGCGTCTTCGCACGTATTTTTTATGCGCAATATTTTCAGATGGATGAAAAGATGCTCTCGGATCGTAATACCAGCGTTAATTTATGCGCGTTAACGTTTAACGCTGCAAGCAAAAAAAATTGCACTGCGCGTGCGCTTTTGCGTGGAGAATGTAATAGAGCCCTAGGTCAGAGAGCAATTCCTTAACCCACTCCCACCTCCCTTCTCTAGCCTGCTGTACTTATGCTCTATTGTCCATAAAACATAGAAACATAGAAAAATGTCGGCAGATAAGAACCTTTCGGCCCATCTAGTCTGCCCAATTACATGGATACTTTACCTGGATTTATCTTTTGTTTAGGATAGCCTTATGCCTATCCCATGCTTGCTTAAATTCAATCACTGTTTTGGCCTCTACCACTTCAACTGGAAGACTGTTCCATGTATCCACCACCCTCTCAGTAAAATAATGCTTCCTGATGTTACTTTTAAACCTTTGCCCCTCTAATCTAAGACTATGTCCTCTTGTTTTGCTACTTTGTTTCCTTTTAAATATACTCCCTTCCTCTACCTTGTGGATTCCCTTTACGTATTTAAATGTTTCTATCATATCTCCTCTGTCTCGTCTTTTTTCCAAGCTGTACATGTTAAGATCATTAAGCCTTTCCTGGTAACTTTTCTCCTTCAAGTCGTACACCATTTTAGTAGCCCTTCTCTGAACTCTCTCTAAGAGGTCTATATCCTTCTGGAGATACGGTCTCCAGTACTGCACACAGTACTCCAAGTGAGGTCTCACCAGTGCTCTGTACAGTGGCATGAGCACTTCCCTTTTCAACAGGTAACGTTCCCTGAGCAGAACAGCGGTGAATGAAGAAAATAAATTAGGGATGCACCGATACCACTTTTTTAAGACGAGTACGAGTACCGATACTTTTGTTCAAGTACTCACCGATACCAATTACCGATACTTTTATTTTATGCCATGTGACGCTTTCCAATAAGAACAGACCTCCTATAAAGCCCCCAGGTCTCATAGATATGCCCCCTGCTCATGGATAATTGCCCCCCAGCTCATGGATAATTGCCCCCCAGCTCATGGATATGCCCCCCAGCTCATGGATATGCCCCATTGCTCATGGATATGCCCCATGCTCATGGATATTGCCCCCTTGCTCATGGATATGCCCCCCCTTGCTCATGGATATGCCCCCTTGCTCATGGATATGCCCCCTTGCTCATGGATATTGCCCCCTTGCTCATGGATATGCCCCCTGCTCATGGATATGCCCCATTGCTCATGGATATGCCCCATTGCTCATGGATATTGCCCCCTTGCTCATGGATATGCCCCCTTGCTCATGGATATGCCCCCTTGCTCATGGATATGCCCCCTTGCTCATGGATATTGCCCCCTTGCTCATGGATATGCCCCCTGCTCATGGATATGCCCCATTGCTCATGGATATGCCCCATTGCTCATGGATATTGCCCCCTTGCTCATGGATATTGCCCCCTTGCTCATGGATATGCCCCCTTGCTCATGGATATGCCCCATTGCTCATGGATATGCCCCATTGCTCATGGATATGCCCCATTGCTCATGGATATGCCCCCTTGCTCATGGATATTGCCCCATTGCTCATGGATATGCCCCATTGCTCATGGATATGCCCCATTGCTCATGGATATTGCCCCATTGCTCATGGATATTGCCCCATTGCTCATGGATATGCCCCATTGCTCATGGATATTGCCCCATTGCTCATGGATATGCCCCATTGCTCATGGATATGCCCCATTGCTCATGGATATTGCCCCATTGCTCATGGATATGCCCCATTGCTCATGGATATGCCCCATTGCTCATGGATATGCCCCATTGCTCATGGATATTGCCCCATTGCTCATGGATATTGCCCCATTGCTCATGGATATGCCCCCCCCCCTCCGCTCCGCTCCGCTCATACTCACCTTCCTTCAGCGCCGCCGAGAATGTCTTCGCGCGCGCGCGCTGGTTGGAAGGACCCCAGCCGCGACCACGTGGGACCATGTGATCGCGGCTGGGGTCCTTCCAACCAGCGCACGCGCGGAAACTTTCCCGGCGTCGCTGAAGGAAGGTAAGTATGAGCGGAGAGCAGCTGCAGGGCCTGTCTGAATGCTCTATCGGCATTCGGACAGGCCCTGCAGCTGCTCACTTTGTTTATACTTACCTTCCTTCAGCGACGCCGGGAAAGTTTCCGCGCGTGCGCTGGTTGGAAGGACCCCAGCCGCGATCACATGGTCCCACGTGGTCGCGGCTGGGGTCCTTCCAACCAGCGCGCGCGCGCGAAGACTTTCCCGGCGGCGCTGAAGGAAGGTGAGTATCGCAGAGCTCCAGGGGCGGCTGTCCGAATGCCGATAGAGCATTCGGACAGCCGCCGCAGCCCCTCGGATACCGGAAGCCGGCTCAATGCCGGCTTCCGGTATCGGAAAAAAATATCGGGGGTACTGCACGAGTACCAAGTACTCCTGCAGTACCCGGTATCGGCACCGATATCGATACTAGTATCGGTATCGGTGCAACCCTAAAATAAATGAATAACACTATAAATAAAATTATAAACGCATAAATAATTTATTTATAAAGTATTTTACCAGGAAGGATACATTGAGATTTCTCTGGTTTTCAAGTATGTCCTGGGTGGCGAGTATGTACCGTTAGGTGTCTTGCCCAAGGACACTTACTGGAGAGGTGCTCTTGCCGGGATCAAGCCCATGTCTCCACGCAGAGCAGTGATGTTACCTCTACTCCACCCAGCCGGTACAATGTAAACGTCATGACAAACAAAGAGAATATCATATATGTGTCAATGCCATTTACAGACAGGCCATTGGAAAAAAAAGTCATGCAAAGAACTTCTCATCTGTAGGAATAAGAGAATTAAAGGAAAAAAAAAAAACGAAAACACATTTGTCGACCACATAAATTCCTGTAGAAGCACTCACAGACCTTGACTGCACCGCACTCGGATATACATTCCTCTACATTGAGGCACCGATTAACTTCAGATCAAAAATTCCAAAGGTATCAACAGTGATATAGTAACACAAATGGAATTTCCTTCTTAGTCACCAAGAGTAACAGGCCCAGCGTGTGGAAAGCGCGCCGAGGTAAAGAAATAATGACTTTGCTCTTTGGGATGAAGAGAAAGCTCTGTGTTTAGAACGTCTAGCAAAGCCTCATTTTTTTATGAAGATATTTGTTATTAGTAAGTCGCCGCGGCCGGCTTTGATGTTTCCCTAAGAAACGGAGCGTCTTTTTCCATAGTTAGGGTTAGAAATTAGGGTCAGGGTTAAAAATAAGGCTTTAGAAATTAGGGTTGGGGTCAGGAGTTAAGGATAGGGTTAGAAACCAGTGTTAGGTTTCTATTTGTGTTTGTTTTAGGGTTAGGATTATATTTATGTTTTAATTCCGCCCCTTCGGCTGACGCTCACTGCTGACCTTGCGAATCCTGAGTAAGGCTTTTTGTCTCAATTTAAGGAAAAGCCAATAAAGGAATCATCCAGCAGGTCACGACAAGGTGATACTTGTTGCAGAATATTCAGCTAATAACACTTTGTAGCTTCACACAGGAAAGATTTAAATTTAACTCCGCGTTGCTCTTTAATGAGGCGTAGCCTCCATTAGATGACAGGGATGATTCAGACTCCAAAATCGACCTGTCACCTTGCAACCGTAGAGAATAACAATCCGTGTGTGTGTGTGTGTGTGTGCACACCACGTTTACTTTGTGGAAGGTGCACCTGAAGGCTGGACGGTTCTGCAAACATACCTCAACCCAACCTCCTGTCTGCGTGATTTTATAGGATGGAAGCAATCCATCCTTTTTTAAAATGAGATATAGGATCATTTGATATATATATAATTTTATTATTACGGCGATTTTACGTGTTTTTTTTTTTTTGCTTTTTAATATAGCGCAGTCGGTATTTGTTTTATTTTTTTATTTCGGTCTGTTATGTCGGATCTGAAATACGCTTTTTGGAATGAGCCTTACGGGCGCACCTGCGTCTCAAATATTCTTCGATTGTTTCCATATACACCCCTTATATGCCAGTGTCATTTCAGGACTTATAATCACCTAGAGAGCTCGGAAATACCGGCAATAAATGCCCTAAACGTGCAGAGGCGGATGAGAAAAGCGGGATGCTTCCTGCGTGCGCAGAATGCAGCGGTACGGGACGGGTTTGCGCAGCATAGAGAATACCGCACTGTGCACACACACAACATAAACAACACAGCCCTACTTCCACCGCTAATAACGTGATGGAACTTTCTCCGGCAGCAGCAGATAATTACAGACGTCTCAAAGTGCTCGGCCGAATCATTACGGGTATTATACACGGTACTTGCGGTGAGGGAAAGTTAACTTAAGCCCCAAGGGAAGGATGCAAGAGAATCTGGGCGTCTGGGCAGGGCAGAGTTGTAAAGCAGGTTCTAAGCTGACATGACATATAGACTCGTTTAAGTTATGGTGGAAGGCAAAAAGTGAGACTAAAAGCCTCCAAATAGCAAATAATCAAGTTTATAATTGTGGAAGAGATTTACATATCCCAGCAATTTAGAGAACTGCTTTACAGAGCTCAAGCGCTACAATCCCTATATGCAGCAAGGAACTCTGGGTAGGGCATGCAAATGAAGTCTGGAATTTCCCACTTTTTTGCCTCCTGGGTCTGTTTTACAACCACTCCTGGACAGCCACTCCTGGACAACCACTCCTGGACAGCCACTCCTGGACAACCACTCCTGGACAGCCACTCCTGGACAGCCACTCCTGGACAGCCACTCCTGGACAGCTACTCCTGGACAGCTGTTATATATATACAGTTGTGTTCAAAATTATTCAACCCCCAATGCTGTAAAGGGTTTTAGGGAATTTAGTGTACATTTGTAATTGTATTCAGAATGAAATCCTACAAGGACTTTTTAAAGAACCATATGCAACTAAAATGACATCAATTGGTTTTGTAATACAGTAGTAAATGTTTCTTTTGTGAATTCTTCATTGACACAATTATTCAACCCCTTAAAGACTACCACTCTGAAGAACAGAGGTTCATTCAAGTGTTTTCAATCAGGTATTGAAAACACCTGTGGATGTCACGGAGCAGCAATAAAGCATAATAAGCACCAATTAGGCAGCTTTAAAATGACTGTGATACTCAGCTCCTTCTAGACATTTACTGGTGTGGTTACAATCATGGTGAAGTCAAGAGAATGGTCCAGGAAGACAAGAGAAGAGGTGATTACTCTTCACAGGAAGGGCAATGGCTATAAGAAGATTGCAAAGATGTTAAACATACCAAGAGAGACCATAGGAAGCATCATTCGCAAATTCAAGGCAAAGGGCACTGTTGAAACGCTACCTGGTCGTGGCAGAAAGAAGATGCTGACTTCGACTGCTGTGCGCTACCTGAAGCGTAGAGTGGAGAAAAGTCCCCGTGTGACTGCTGAGGAACTGAGAAAAGATTTGTCAGATGTGGGTACTGAAGTTTCAGCTCAGACAATACGGCGCACACTGCGTAATGAAGGCCTTCATGCCAAAACTCCCAGGCGCACCCCCTTGCTGTCTCCAGAGAATAAGAAGAGTCGACTGCAGTATGCCAAAAGTCAAGTTTTGGGATAGTGTTCTGTGGACTGATGAAACAAAATTAGAACTGTTTGGGCCCATGGATCAACGCTATGTTTGGAGGAGGAAGAACAAGGCCTATGAAGAAAAGAACACCGTGCCTACTGTGAAGCATGGCGGGGGGTCAATCATGCTTTGGGGCTGTTTTGCTTCTGCAGGTACAGGAAAGCTTCGGCGTGTGCAAGGTGAATATGATACCAAACATTAACCCCTAGCTTCCACGGATTGGGATATAGGGGGTTCATTGCGAGTTCATTAACCCCCATAGGGGTTAACTCCCGGACTGACGTCATCACACCATGCACGATGACGCCAGTCGTCAGGGGGAGATCCTGGAAGTTTGGCCGACATCCAAGATGTTGGCTAGCTCCGGGAGGGGACCGCGATCCGGTGCCAGTTGGTGCCGAATCGCGATCCAGTCCCCAAGGGCCAAGTGCCAAGTGTCCATGCGGCAGGACGCGCTGAGCACATCCTCCGCATGGAAGGGGTTAAACCTTGAACTGCAGGAAGCTCCGGATAGGACTTTGTCCACAGTAAATGAGTGAATCCCATATGAGCAGTCATTGCGTTGGTGTGATGGGTGCAGAGTAGGACCTGCCAAGGGCGGAATACATTGTTGCTGTTGGCAGGCCACTCATTGCAAACTAAATTTCCACCATTTTCAACAGAGTTTAGGGTTAAAAACCCTGTATAAAGTCCTGAAAGGGTCAACCACTGCTGTGATCCTGAAGGGGGTAAGAATTGGCGTAAGCTTGCAAGGGTTAATGCCGGCGTCAGACGAACGTAGTGATCACGTCCGTGTCGCCGCACAGTGTAACGTCCATCATAGCATAGAATCGTGATCAATAGAGACCCACACACGAAGTACATGCGCACCAAACTGCACACGCACAGCGCACGTGGCAAACGGACGCAAGTTAGGCAAGAACGTAAAACCGCTATGATGGACGCGCAGAGTGCGCCATGTCCACGTAGTGGCCTGTGTGCGTTATGGTGCGACATCAGATGCAGCGCATTTGCAACATGATGAACGAAACCGGTATAAATGAGCTCAGCACACAGGGGTGAAATGAATCAGCAGTGAAGGGGTTAAACGTTTTTTTTTTTTTTTCATTATTCTGCAACAGGCCTTTTTATTATACACCTTTTAGAAGAATAGCACAGTTCTGGGGGGTTTTCTACAGTTCGGCGGCGTTCGGTGGTCCGATCTGTGGTTTTCGGTGGCTCTATGTTCGGGGACCCTGCAGTGGATAGTGAATTCACCTAAAGGTCGGCGAAATGGCATCGCCGAAGCACACCGAGCTAGAAAGCCCCGAAACTTCACTGAGATGTCGGTGCTTTCTAAATAACCTCTATAGTGAATAACCCTGTAAGAATACCGCTCAGTGTGCGCGCCATTCTCACGCCCGAAGGTGCTGACAAATGTAACATTCGTGAACAAGGCGGGCAGTCGCCAACATACCTAACATAGCTGAGATACAGACTCAGGAAATGCCTGTATAGCAAATTATGAATTACTGCTCGGCAACAGCTGGTACAAAAGGCCAAGGTACCACCCCGGCTGGATATTACATATAAAATACAAAAAAAGAACACTCTAAGGCTAGGGTCAGACGAAAGCATTTTTCACGTGCGTTTAGCCGCACGAAATCACGGCCGTGCTAGCAGCAAATGACGTCCAATGCTGGGGAACACACGAAGTACGGCCGCACGAAAGTTCGTCCACGCAACGCAAGTGGCAAACGAACTCATTTTTTCTAGAACGTCAAACCGCTACTACTGACGTACAGAGTGCGCTGCGTCCGCTAGCGGCGTGTGTGCGTGATTGGGAGACGTCAGACGCTGCACACGTCCGGCCAACATAACGTCCAGACACAAAAAGTGTTTTATTGATGATCCGTACAAAATCACGGACGAAACGGCGTATCGTATGACCGCTATCGCGTATTCCGTGAAAAAATGCGTCCATTCGTTCAACGCACTTTTTCACAGACAACGCGAAAAATGCGCTAGTCTGACCCTAGCCTAAATGAATTCTTCCAATTCTTCATTATGTTTAAAAAATATATATTCAATCACCTGAGGTAATAAATGATGGAGATTCAGTTCACAAAATATGATCATACTTTGCTTAAGCCTGTCTCAGTTAGGCTTGTGCACCGATTTTTTTTTCGGTTCGGTTCGGTTCGGTTCGTTTTTAGTGTACATGTTTTTTTTCGGAATATCGACCATTTTTCGTATTTTCGTGTCACTTTGCTCGTTTTTTGTATCGACTTTTCGGAAATTTTCGTTTTTTCGGAACTTCTGTTCTCCTCGTTTCAAAGTGTCTACGATAATTCTGGCGATTCTACCGTGTGGTTTTTTATTAAATAAAGATCAAATCATGAATAGAGCAAAAATAAATTTCGATTTGACACATTTCAAGTCCATTCGAAAATTCCAAAAATATTTAGTTTCGGCTCGGAAAACTTTTCGGATCTGCCATTTTCGGATCTAAAAATTTTCGGAAAATCGTCCGCATCCGAAAACACGAATCGGGAAATTTCGTGGAAATTCCGAAACCCGAAACGCACATCCCTAGTCTCAGTTGCCAATGTATCCCATCGCTGACAGGTCCTATCTAACTTGACCGAATCTGCATTTACAGGATCGACGCACTTGCTGGAGGCACAATCATAAATATAGATATAGATAGATACTCGAGTATAACGCTAGATTTTGGTGACAATAATTTACCTTAAAATCGGAGGGGACGCGTTATATTCGAGACATCTACATCGTTTGTAAAAAAAAACTTGCCTTGCTCTGTATCCCAAGTCTCCCGGAAGTTCCGGTAGTCTCGCTGAAGTGAATGTGGTCTCGCTGATGCTTGCAAACACTTCGGGAACTCCCGGATTCGGGTAGAGGTGAGGTCCATCACGGCCAGAGGGCATGTTCAGTTTAAGCCAATCATTCACCTCACTCGCCTCCGCCGGCCATCTAATCGCTAGTAAAGAAGTCGGGTGGCCGACGGATTCATACTTAGTAACAACTGCAATCATTCTAGAGCAGAGCACCCTGGCCTGAGGGGGAGCCTGACTGTGTTAAGAGAACCTGGAAGGAATTTAATGGTTTACCAGTACAGTAAAATTTTGTTCCTCGCATTATATTCAAGTCTTGAGTATTCTCTCATTTAAATAATAAATCTTTATCGCGTTTTATTCAGGTCGCGCTATACTCGAGTATCTATGGTATATACTTATTTAGGTTGTGGTGGAGGGCAAAAATTTGATTAAAAGCCTCCACACTGCAAATACAGTGGCAAGAAAAAGTATGTGAACCTTTTGGGATTACGTGGAGTTTTGCATGAATTGGTCATAAAATGTGCTCTGATCTTCATCTAAGTCACAACAATTTGAAAAACACAGTCTGCTTAAAATAATACAACACAAACATTATATGTTTTCATGTGTTTATTGAACATAACATGTAAACATTCACAGTGCAGGGTGGAAAAAGTATGTGAACCCCTAGCCTAATGACTTTTCCAAGAGCTAATTGGAGCCAGGAGTGAGCCAACCTTGAGTCCAATCAGTGTGATATTATTGGATGTGTTGCTGAAAGCTGTCCTGCCCTTTAAAAACACACACCAGTTTTGGGTTTACTGGTTTCAAGAAGCACTGCCTGATGTGAACCATGCCTCGCAGAAAAGAGCTCTCAGAAGACCTACGATCAAGAATTGTTGACTTGCATGAAGCTGGACAGGGTTACAAAAGTATCTCCAAAAACCTTGATGTTCATGTGTCCACGGTAAGGCAGACTGTCTACAAATGGAGAACGTTCAGCACTGTTGCTACTCTCCCTAGGCGTGGTCGTCCTGTAAAGATGACTGCAAGAGCACAGCGCAGAATGCTTAATGAGGTAAAGAAGAATCCTAGAGTGTCAGCTAAAGACTTACAGAAATCCCTGGCACATGCTAACATTTTAGTTGACACATCTACAATAAGGAAAACATTAAACAAGAATGGAGTACATGGGAGGACACCATGGGAGGAAGCCATTGCTGTCCAAAAAGAATATTGCAGCACGTTTGAAGTTTGCAAAAGAGCACCTGGATGTTCCACAGCACTACTGGCAAAATATTCTGTGGACAGATGAAACCAAAATTGAGTTGTTTGGAAAAAACACACAACACTATGTGTGGAGAAAAAAAGCACAGCACACCAACATCAAAACCTCATCCCCACTGTAAAACATGGCGGAGGGAACATCATGGTTTGGGGCTGCTTTGCTGCCTCAGGGCCTCGACGGATTGTTGTCATTGATGGAAAAATTAATTCCAGAGTTTATCAAGACATTTTGCAGGAAAACGTAAGACCATCTGTCCACCAACTGAAGCTCCGCAGAGGATGTGTGATGCAACAGGACAATGACCCAAAGCATACAAGTAATTCAACAAAAGAATGGCTTCAACAAAACAAAATACGCCTTCTGGAGTGGCCCAGTCAGAGTCCTGACCTCAACCCGATTGAAATGCTGTGGCATGACCTTAAGAGAGCGATTCACACCAGACATCCCAAGAATATTGCTACACTGAAACAGTTTTGTGAAGAGGAGTGGTCCAAAATTACTCCAGATCATTGTGCAGGTCTGATCTGCAACTACAGGAAACGTTTGGCTGAGGTTATTGCTGCCAAAGGAGGGTCAACCAGTTATTAAGTCCAAAGGTTCACATAGTTTTTCCACCCTGCACTGTGAATGTTTACATGTTCTGTTCAATAAAAACATGAAAACATATAATGTTTGTGTTGTATTATTTTAAGCAGACTGTGTTTTTCAAATTGTTGTGACTTAGATGAAGATCAGAGCACATTTAATGACCAATTCATGCAAAACTCCACGTAATCCCAAAGGTTCACATACTTTTTCTTGCCACTGTAATAAAGTTTATTATTGCAAAGGCCATTTACACACCACAGCAATTCAGAGAACTGCATCACAGAGCTCATGTGCTATGTTCCCCATATGCAGCACAGAACTCTGGGTAAGACATGCAAATTATGTTTTGCAATTTCACCTTTTTTTGCATTCTGGGTCTGTTTTCACACAGAACCCTCTAACTTAGGCTAGGGTCTGACGAACGCAGTCTGAGCGCACTCTGCGTGCGTGCATAACGGACAGACGTTCTGACAGTAGATACTGTAGACACCACACGGTCCGTTTTTTTTAACGGACGTAGAAAAAAGGGAATTATGGGAAACAAAATTAATATGAAAAATTATAAAAATTGGTCCATGATATGAAAAGCCATTTTGTGCGTCAAGGTGCCGGACGTCGCAAATGCGGTCCGTCTGACTTCGTGTCACCACGCACACAGAACGCTATGCGGACGTGGCGCACTCTGCACGTCTGTCCTAGCGGTTTTACGTTCTTGCCTAACTTGCGTCCGTTTTCCACGTGCGTTGTGCATGCGCAGTTCGGTGCGCACGTACTTCACGTGTGGGTATCTATTGCTCATGATTCCATGCTATGATGGACGTTAAACTGTGCGGCAACAGGGACATGATCACTGCGCTCGTCTGACGCCAGCCTAAGTGGCCTGTATCGTGTTTCTGGGTGTGTCCGCCCATTTCTGTCGCTATTACGGGCTGATCCTTTTGTGGTTGGCTGGTCCCATTTCTGAAGCCCCCCTCTAAGACCTGCCCACCTTTCTCCAGAGCTCCTATCTCCCAATGTTGGGAAGCTTCGCCTTTACCAATCAACACAAACAAGATGAACATGTGATATAAAGGGCTCTATTACATTCTGTGCGCAAAAACGCTCGCGCAGCGCGTTAATTTGTGCGCGAAGCGTTAAATGTTAACGCGCGTAAATTAACGCAGGTATTACAATCCGAGCGCATTTTTTTCATCCGTCAAAAAATAACGCGCGTAAAAAAGACGCTCAAAAACATGCGCGCATTAACTCTGAGCAGAAATCGGTGGGCGGACTGGTTTTTCACACGACTCAGCCAATCAGAATTAAGAACCACAATTGTCTCCCGTTCAGTTTTTGCGCCTGTCAAAATCAATCTGAGTATATATGCTGCAGCAATAAAGAAACACGCACAAACTCTCAATTTTATTGTTTGGGTATGAGTAGAATGTGTAACTATATGTTGCTGCGTATTTTTTTTTCGTGCTGGTGTATTTGGTTTCGGCCAGGTCGTTCAGATTTGCCGTTAACACCAGCTTTTCAAAGACGGTAAAATTATGCGCGCAAACGTTGTCCGTTAAATTTTGCGCATAGATTGTAATACCATCCGCATACCAGCGCACAAACGCATTTGTGCTCACAATGTTAAGTATAGGACGCGCAAAGTACATTACGCTCGCAAAGGGTCCACGCAGGTTCACCCACTTTAGACGTTAACGCACATTTTTTGCGCGGACGTTGTAATACGATGTTCTACGCAAAGGGTTTTGCCCCTCGCGTTAATGAGTTTTTGCGCATGCTTTAACGTTGGCGTGAAGAATGTAATAGAGCCCAGAGTGCAAAGTGACATGACTGGGGGGAACGAGAGAAAAACTTAGGGAGCAAGACAGACAGATAAGTGGCTACCCGGGACACCCTGCCTGGTGATACACTCCCAAAGCACAATTCTCATTGCTCGGGGACCAGCTTAGTCCATCACGCTGCATACTGGCAGGTTTAGCACTAACCGGTAGAGCCGGCAATATCATAAAGCACCGGCTCTGCACGAGGAGTAATTCACCCCAGGTTAGATTTATACGCCAGCATGTTGAACCCTACAATTATTGGAGGGGAGTGGAGCTTCAGAACCTCTTGGCAATTTCTCACGAAAGCTTTTACTGACGTAATTTCTAGTCTATATGTGCCTTTTTGCATTCCAAGTGTCTTCTACATTTTTTCGAGCAATGGTGGAACGGAAATCTATTAAAGCAATGCTGTAGGCTTGAAATGGGAGTGGTTAAATATTAACTGGTCCGGCCGGGACCAGACATCCTGGTCTGAGCACCCACTGTCTGTGACTCAGAACATCTTGATACGGAATAGGAATAGGGTACATCGCTCTAGGGCAGCGGTGCTCAACCTTGGCCCTCCAGATGTTTTGGAGCTACATCTCCCACAAGACACTGTCGACCTAATGAGTATCATGGGAGACGCCGTTCTGAAACATCTGAGGGCCGGAACGATCATTGGCGGTTGCTGCACATCGTGTGCAAAGTTGACCTCCTTGCCATTTAGTACTGGCCGCCCTTTTTGGGTGATAACAGTCTGATTTGCATATGGTTCAGTCTTCTCTGTAATGGCACCATTGAGCTAAAACCTTGTGAGACCTGAGCGGGCACCACCGTAGGGCAGGACACTTGTGCTGTCTTCTCAGGACCGTCACAAACATTGTTTTTGCTCACTAAGTTTGAGTAGCCCTGCTCTAGAAGCCTCTTCGATGGGTTGTTGCCACTGCAACCCTTTATACCCATGTTATTATATCCGTGCCATCACTTGCAGACTCCCCTCAAACCACCCTAATGGAACACATTGACCTGTTTTAGGTAGCACGGTGATGTCCATATTTCAGATGTGACCTCCACCAAATGGGTAAGACAGAGAGAGGTAATACTAATGATCCAATACTGTCTTCTCCTATTGAGCCAAGTTGACCATGGACATCAGTTATACCAATGTCGGCCATCAGGTAGATCCCCAACTGTTTTCGGATCGGAACCTCTCAAGAGGCTGTGCAACCCTAATGGCTGGCAAAGCATTATAGGAAATATAGGCATACTACAGCAGGTGATCTGGCTTTTGGCCAGACGTGAAACAGGTTTGTACACATGCATGGAACAGAAGAATGTGCCACAATTCTTACCAGCTGAGGGCCAAGATTGAGCACCGGTGCTCAAGAGGCGTCTTCAACAGATTGCTGCCATTGGGGAACATCTCATTGGGGAAAGACATTCAGGGTCTGGACATTTCAAGAGACGCAGATTTGCCCTGTCGTGTGAATTGGGTAAACAGAGCGCCACCACCAAGACTGAGGAACCTTACACAGGGGCACAGGGTGCGGCAAAATGTGAGACCGGCTTCACATGTTCATAGATGCATATAAATCACTCACAGGATCATAACCCAGAGGAACGCGTCGCGCGCAGCATCCTCGACCTGCATTACTTTCATATATCCTGCATTCATGAAATTTAGGTAAATCATTAGTAAAGCGTGATTGGTGCAAAAAAGATTGAGTGGGGCGTGTGACTTCATTAAGAACTTGCACCTGAATTTGGCGTGACTTCAACAGCTGGAAATTCAACTCGAAACACGGAAACCTACCATGATCCAATACTGTCTTCACCTAATGAGCCAAGTTGACCATGGACATCAGTTATGCCAAGGTTGGCCATCAGGTAGATCCCCAACGGTTGTAGGAACGCAACCTCTCAGGAGGCTGTGGAACCCTAAAAACTGGCAATGCATCATGGGAAATATAGGTCTACTATAGCAGGTGTTCTGGCTTTCAGCCAGACACAATACAGGTGTGTGCACATGTACAAACCAAGAGGAATGCGTCACAATGCTTGTCCTTCACCCATAGGTTTAGGTGTTGCTTTTCCATGACTTATCATGGAGTCAAATGCTGTAAGGCATGGATTTTGAACCCTGCCCCTTCCCCTCAAGGTGTTGACTTCCTACTATTCCCGGAATTCTTCCAATGCAATAGGTGTCCAGAGAATCATGGGAGCTGTAGTTCAGAAACATCTGGGGAGCCAGAGTTTGAGATCGCTGCTGTAAAGAAACACCCTGTCTAGACAGGGAGCAACAATGTGGTCACGAAGGCCAGAGGAGGAAGGTACTTCGTCCCTTGCAAAAACACTTTAATCAGTGCTCCTGCCTGCTCTCATCCAATCAGAGCATGAGTCAGCTGAATGACAGCAGGGGGATATGGCTGTCCTGTGTGCTGATTGGCTGTGCTTTACGTAGAGCACAAATGAAAACGTTCTAACCCTTCTGCAACAAACCTTTCATCGAGTCAAAGTGACAAGTGAGGTCTGACAGTTGAGCGATGATTAAGGCCTCACGAACCCCGGAGGTGCCTCCGCAGAGGTGGAGAGGGACAGGGACACAATGGGGGTGAAAGGGAAGGAGAGAAGTGAGGTCGAGGCCCACCAGAACTATATGGCCCAAGTCCTCGGAATGTCACAGAACGAAACGCCGGCATTGCTGCTGAAGAGATTGCAAATCTCCTTTTACGGAGCTCGTTCTTTCAGGCCGCGTCCACGAAGGGCACGAAGAGGTTAAACCATCCCAATGCCCCGAGCATCGCAGTGAGTCACCGCCGCAATGTGTCTGCAATGTGCCAACGCCGTTTTTTCTGGTTCACGCAATCGCGTGTAATACTGCACTGGCACACAGACTCCCGTATTGTTGCCGTAATCCTAAAATCAACTGTGCGTCTCTATAGCTCGTCCGAGAAGAGAAAGGGAAGGGAGGGAAAACGAAAATCCGCCAGCTTTATTAAAAACACCAGGCCTTGTTCTCCTCGACTCGCCCCTGACCTTCTTTTGTCTAACGTGGACGGCGTATAAACAATCCATCGGGGTCACTAAGCCTGACGGAGATTACCAGCCGGCCGGGCATGTACCGACGCGGCCGCTACGCAGACAAAGTTGAAGACAATTCGCTACACACAGGACAGTGTGTCCAGTTCACATCCCATTTGAAAAGGAAACAAAAAAAATATTAAATGAGAAAAAAAAAATTGCTTACATAAGACATTTTAGGGAAAAAGGGATTATTCACTAAGTGGTAATTTTGTGGACAATAGCGAGAGAAATTATACATATATTCACAGAAATATAGTAGCGAAGCGCTCAGGGCTTGACAGTGACTTATTATTATATGCAAATATTTCAAAATCCTAAAACATCCAAGAACCAAAGGGGTTATTCAGAGAGCAGCGAAATGTCACCGACATATCAGTGCTCTCTCGTTCCCCGCAGTTCCCTGCATTTCGGGGGAATCAAAGTTCCCCAACCTGCAGTGTATTCACCAGGGAAAACCTGCCGCACAGCCGCCGAACACCTGCCAAAAACCCACGGAAAACCCACTGGAACCGTCGGAAAAACCACACCGGAACAGGCCGACGAGCCGCCGATCACAGCGCAGACCAGCACCCGGAAAAAGCTGACAAGATGACGAACGGGATTAAAAAAAAAAAAACAGTATGCTTTAAAGTTTCAAAATTGATACACTGTTTGCAAAACAACTACTGAACGAAAATGTCTGGAATTTACATCTAAAATCCAATGAATGATAATAAAAAGGGCTGTTACAGAAAAAAAAAAAAACCCTTTTAAAAAAAAAAAAAACGGAAACAAAATTTCCGAACAAATCCCGAAATAAAAACATCCTAAGAAAATCGATAAATAAAGATACTTTTTGCTGCAGATTAGAATTATAAATGGTTTATTAGATATTGAATTAAAACGGGAATATTTTTAACATTGAAGCCTATGGGATTCGCCTGAATAAACCTGCCGAATGAAACCACCGAACAGCAGGGAACTTCAGCAACTTCTCTGCTGTTCGGTGTCTCTGAATAGATTAACCATTGCTTCTCTATGGGGGATTTCACTGCCCTCGAACAGGCACCGTACATGCAGGCAATTCACCAAAATTTGGCGAACAGCCTGTTCTCTGAATAGCCGAATGGCCCCGAAATGTCACCGTACGGGGAAATTCCCTTTTCTGTGACATTTCGGGGCCAGATCGGCTCTCTCTGAATAACTCCTCAAAATACCTCTGGTCCTGAGCATTTCGGCTAAGGCATGGGTCAGCAACTTTGTCCCTACAGATGTTTTGGAACTACATCTCCCATGATGCTCAGCCATTTTAATGGCAAAAGGTGTAGCTGAGAGTGAGCATCCCTGGGCTAAAAGCTAAACAACCTGCGCCACAGTATACAAGGAAATTCTTACTTAGAGCGAATTCCTCCCTGGCGTCTTTTTTTTTTTTTTTAATTATTTTTGTTATAAATGTTGCCAGCGGTTCTAGGAACATGGATGATTACTGAGATGTGATCATCATCTCCGCCGGATCGATAGGCCATTTGCAGCATCTAAAGAGTGTATCCTGAAGCAACCTCGTCCTCAGTCAATACCGCGGGACGTAAATCTAATTTGGGCAAATTGTAAAAAAAAAACGAGCTATTAAAGAAAACACAGGAAAAAAAAAAAGTCGCATCGATCACCGCTTGTTTTAAAGAACTGCTGCACTCTCATTTTTTATTCTTTTGTTGTACAGTCATCCCGGCATAAATGTACAATTTTTAACTCCTTCACAACCAAGACGTTTTTATCTTAAAAGTAAAAAATTCCTTTCGATTCGTAGGATTTGTAGTTTACATTCACGTTAAATTTTTTATATAAAATTAGATATTTTTTCTATATATTTTACTGGTAATAGATTATTATTATTAATATTATTCTTTATTTATATAGCGCCAGCATATTCCGCAGCACTGTAGATGTGTATATTCCTGGGAAATTTATTTGAATTTAATTTTCCATTTTATATAAATTGATGCTTTAAATATATTATTTATTTTATAAATATAGGCTTTGATTTAATCCCATCGGCCATTTTTTTTTTTTTTTTTTAAATGTCCTGTTTGCGGATGTTTTTTTTTTTTTTTTACTATCCGCTGATTCGGTTGAAAGAATCAATCTGGAGGCGATATTAAAAAATTTACCAAATGTCTAGTAAAACGCCCAAAAAGCTTATTTTTGGCTTGCATCATACAGATTTGTGCCTTTAAACTGTTACCGCCGGGCGGGTTGTGCCTGGTGGCGAGGCGTTAACGCTGGTGGGGCATACTAGTACGCCCTGCTGGCCGGCTGCTGTGACAGGCCCATCCTCAGGCCCGCCTATAGACATGTGCATTTCGTATCGTCAAAATTTCGTTTTCGTCCGAGATTTGTATTTTCGTTATTTTTTTTCCACTTCCGAAAACCCAATATCGGCCGTCCGATACTGCGACTAGGCCGAAATTACGATTCAAAGTCGATTTGAAAACGATCTAAAACAGTATATCAAACAATTCGAAAATGATACGAAACTATATCAAACAATTCAAAAATGATCCAAAATGATATCAAAAATTCGAAAACAATCCAAAACGATATCAAACAATTCGAAAGTGATCCGAAACGATATCAAACATTTCGAAAATGATCCGAAACGATATCAAACAATTCGAAAATGATGTGAAACGATAAAAAACGGAACAAGAATGATCCGAAACGAGAAAAATGGAGCGAAAATGATCCAAAACGGAAGTAAATGTTCCAAAATGAAAAAAAAAACAGAATGAAAACGACACAAAGAGAAAAAAAAATGGAACAAAATGAATTCGAAGTAATAAAAACATGGATTTTTTTTAACGCAATTTATAGGATTTGCCTGTAGGTTTTAATGTTAAAAAATCCCTGTTTTTATTAAATATTTCTTAAACTGTATCATTTTTTCACTTGCAGCAAAAGGTAATTTTGTTTATTTATTTTTTAAGATTTTGTGGCATTTGTTCGGGATTTTTTGGGTGAAATTTTAGATTTCCTAACTGTTTTGCATTCAAAAGTTTTTTTTGGAAGCGGAGTTTCAATAATGATAATGAGTCGGATTCGAACCGTAATTATCGGTTCCAAAAATGATATCGGATGATCCGATATTTTGGATCGGTCTGAAAATTACGAATCGCGGTGAAATATCGAACGGCCCGAAATGACCCGAAACGAAAATAAACAAAACGGGACGAAAGATTCCGAAACGAAAAAAAATTAAAAAAAAACCTGCTGTGCACAAGTGTATGCGCCAATGCAACGGAGACTTCATTGGCTGCAGGGAAAGGTCGAGTTCAGGCCATCCCGCAGGAGACATCGGGGAACGGCCTGAGTTCATGCCGTCCCGCAGGAGACAACGCATGCGCCAACTGGTGCAGTAAAAAGGTAAAATATGACCTTTATAAACATCCGATGTTTAAAGAAAGATTAACAGGGTTATTCAAAGAGCTCCAAATTGCTCGAGAAAGGTAACCGAACGCTGAAAATCAGCGTTCGGTTACCTTTCCTGGCCATTCAGCTATCCAGAGAGCAGGCAATTCGCCAAATCCTGGCGAATTGCCTGAACATACGGTGCCTGTTCGGTGCCTGTTCGAGGGCAGTGAAAACCCCATGAAAAAGCACTGCTTTGGCTATTCAGAGAACACAAACCAGCAGTGAAAGGTTCCCCTAATGCCCTGCCATTCGGTGGGTTAATTCGGCAAGTTTATTCAGGAGAATCCCATAGGCTTCAATGTTAAAAATATTCCCGTTTTAATTTAATATCTAATAAACCGTTCATTATAAAATTGTGCAGTAAAGAGTCTCTTTATTTATAGATTTTTTAGGATATTTTAAGCATTTTTCTTTTTTTTTTTTTAAAAGTCCGATTTTTTTTTTTTTTTAAGTTTACTTATTTTTTCTGTAACAGCCCTTTATATTATCATTCCCTGGACCTCATATGTAAATTTCCGACATTTTCGCTCAGTACTTTCTTTGCAAACAGTGTTTTATTTTCACACATTCACACAAACTGTTTTGCTAATTTATTCAATGCCCTGTCTGTGGTCTCGGCTTTTTCCGCCGGCTGCTTCCGCTGTGTGTGATCGGCTCCTGCTCGGGTTTTCCCGTGGTTTTCGGCAGGTTAATCCAGATGTTTTTGAGGGTTTTCGGCGTGTATTCGGCGGGTTTTGTGGTTAGTTTTCGTCGGGTTTGCGGCAGCTTTTCCCTGCAATTCGGGGACCCTGTGGTGCTTGCTGAATACACCGCAGGGTCACCGAAATGGGATCGGCAACACGAACCGAATTGAAGAGAACGAAAAGTCACCGAACGTGAGGTGACTTTTCGAATCACTTTGAATAACCCTGTATGTCTTCTTCCCCCTATATTTCTGCCTGAAAATCCATTTGTCAGCACATTTTAGCCAGTTAATTTTTTTCGGAAATCGTCACACCGATAAATTCATAAGGAATCGCAAAATCCGATAATTCCAATAAAAAGTATAGCCGCAATAATCGATGTCTGAGACAAATTTTTGCCTGGAATTGAAATGCTGGGAAGCCCAAATATGCACCCCCGATGAAAAAAAATGGCTGAAAATGTCCAAAAAAAGTGGCGATTTTGTTGGCGTCGAATGAAATCAGGCCCATAGTTGGGATGAAGAGTTCCAGATGTTAACTGATATATTTTATTTATCTTGTATTATTCCTCAGCGCTGTTGGAGATATAAATATCGATTTTCGCCACTTTTGTAAATAACGGTAAACAGCGGTAAAAAAATGTGAATAAAATAAATATGATCAAGTATACCTGGGAAAATTATAAAAAAAAAATGTCAGCTTCCAAATATAGGCCGCCAGAATGTAAAAATAATGTCAGCATGTGCCATGATAGCAAATATTTACATTACAGCGCAGGGATTTAGCGCTTCCACAGGAGCCTGCATCATGTCCCTGTACAGAGACACCTCCTTCCCTCCTCCTCCTGACCCTGCTGCTGTAATGTAACAGTAACAATAAAGTTTTTTGAAACCTTTTTTATTGACAGGAACTGATGCTTCCAGCTGGGCATAGAAAGAATGTTACTCCACATGGAGGACATCAATCCTGCAGCACAAGGGACGGGTAAGAAAAATTAATGGAAAGTGTATATGATTGATGACGCTCCTTGGATATTTAACCCCTAAAATATCCCGCTGTGTGTGGAGAGAACAGGTTTGTAACCTGTAAAGCGCTGAGTACACCTGTTACTGCTATATAAATATACATACACTGTATAACTACTGCACTTACTGCTCCTCCCTCTGCTGTAATGTGACCTGTAAAGCGCTGAGTACACCTGTTACTGCTAATATACATACACTGTATAACTACTGCACTTACTGCTCCTCCCTCTGCTGTAATGTGACCTGTAAAGTGCTGAGTACACCTGTGACTGCTATATAAATATACATACACTGTATAACTACTGCACTTACTGCTCCTCCCTCTGCTGTAATGTGACCTGTAAAGTGCTGAGTACTGTTACTGCTATATAAATATACATACACTGTATAACTACTGCACTTACTGCTCCTCCCTCTGCTGTAATGTGACCTGTAAAGTGCTGAGTACTGTTACTGCTATATAAATATACATACACTGTATAACTACTGCACTTACTGCTCCTCCCTCTGCTGTAATGTGACCTGTAAAGTGCTGAGTACACCTGTGACTGCTATATAAATATACATACACTGTATAACTACTGCACTTACTGCTCCTCCCTCTGCTGTAATGTGACCTGTAAAGCACTGAGTACACCTGTTACTGCTAATATACATACACTGTATAACTACTGCACTTACTGCTCCTCCCTCTGCTGTACTGTGACCTGTAAAGTGCTGAGTACACCTGTGACTGCTATATAAATATACATACACTGTATAACTACTGCACTTACTGCTCCTCCCTCTGCTGTAATGTGACCTGTAAAGTGCTGAGTACTGTTACTGCTATATAAATATACATACACTGTATAACTACTGCACTTACTGCTCCTCCCTCTGCTGTAATGTGACCTGTAAAGCGCTGAGTACACCTGTTACTGCTAATATACATACACTGTATAACTACTGCACTTACTGCTCCTCCCTCTGCTGTAACGTGACCTGTAAAGCGCTGAGTACACCTGTTACTCCTATATAAATAAAATATACATACACTGTATAACTACTGCGCTTACTGCTCCTCCCTCTGCTGTAATGTGACCTGTAAAGTGCTGAGTACACCTGTTACTGCTATATATACACATATTGTATAACTACTGCACTTACTGCACCTCCCTCTACTGTAATGTAACCTGTAAAGTGCTGAGTACACCTGTTACTGCTATATATACATACACTGTATAACTACTGCACTTACTGCTCCTCCCTCTGCTGTAATGTGACCTGTAAAGTGCTGAGTACACCTGTTACTGCTATATATACATACACTGTATAACTACTGCACTTACTGCACCTCCCTCTGCTGCAATGTGACCTGTAAAGCGCTGAGTACACCTGTTACTGCTATATATACACATATTGTATAACTACTGCACTTACTGCACCTCCCTCTGCTGTAATGTGACCTGTAAAGCGCTGAGTAACCGTCCTGCTGATTGCTCCCCTTTCCTGCCGTCCCTCAGATTGGCTCTTGGTTCCTCAGCCCAGGAGCTCCGGCTCTGGTTCGCATATTTTTTGTAGACCCAGCAGCTATTTATCAAATCGGATGATTCTTTGATGATTCTGCGCCCTCAGTCATCTGTCTGTGCTCCCCACGTGTTCTTACACGGGGCGCAGAGGAATGCAGTGCTGATCACACAGCCATGTGCAGGAATATCAAAGCAAATTGACCAAGAGGTCTCCTCGGAGTGATCTCCCAGACTTCCTCTCATGAACCCTAATAGCTTCAAAATGTGAATGCGTCTGATGATGCAGACATCCAGATCCAGAAAGCACTCGCTTTGGATGGAGATTCCTCTGTTATTATTGATTTCCTCAAAATACGCTATTATCACCATGCTACCAGTACCGGCAATATCACCATGTCACCAGTACCGGCAATATCACCATGCCACCAGTACTGTTATTATCACCATGTCACCAGACCCAGTATTATCACCATGTCACCAGTACCGGCAATATCACCATGCCACCAGTACTGTTATTATCACCATGCCACCAGTACCGGCAATATCACCATGTCACCAGTACCGGCAATATCACCATGCCACCAGTACTGTTATTATCACCATGTCACCAGTACCGGCAATATCACCATGCCACCAGTACTGTTATTATCACCATGCCACCAGTACCGGCAATATCACCATGTCACCAGTACTGTTATTATCACCATGCCACCAGACCCGGTATTATCACCATGTCACCAGTACCGGCAATATCACCATGAACCAGTACTGTTATTATCACCATGCCACCAGTACCGGCATT
>CM019067.1:35149333-35366833 GCA_009667805.1 Leptobrachium leishanense | reverse complement strand
GTCAGCTTTAATTTGAGGGTATGTACATCCAACTCAGGTGAACGGTGTAGGACTTACAGCAGTTTACAGATGTGCCTCCCACTTGTTAAGGGACCAAAAGTACTGGGACAATTGGCTTCTCATCTGTTCCATGGCCAGGTGTGTGATATTCCCTCATTACCCCAATTACAATGTGCAGATAAAAGGCCCATTTTAGGCTATTTGCATTTGGAATCTGTTGCTGTCAACTCTCAAGATGAGATCCAAAGAGCTTCCACTATCAGTGAAGCAAGCCATCATTAGGCTGAAGAAACAAAACAAACCCATCAGAGAGATAGCAAGAACATTAGGCGTGGCCAAAACAACTGTTTGGAACATTCTCAAAAAGAAGGAACGCACCGGTGTGCTCAGCAACACCAAAAGACCCGGGAGACCACGGAAAACAACTGTGGTGGATGAATGAAGAATTCTTTCCCTGGTGAAGAAAACACCCTTCACAACAGTTGGCCAGATCAAGAACACTCTCCAGGAGGTAGGTGTATGTGTGTCAAAGTCAACAATCAAAGAAGACTTCACCAGAGTGAATACAGAGGGTTCACAACAAGATGTAAACCATTGATGAGCCTCAAAAACAGGAAGGCCAGCTTAGAGTTTGCCAAACAACACCTAACAAAGCCTTCACAGTTTTGGAACAAGATCCTATGGACAGATGAGACCAAGATCAACTTGTACCAGAGTGATGGGAAGAGAAGAGTATGGAGAAGGAAAGGAACTGCTCATGATCCTAAGCATACCACCTCATCAGTGAAGCATGGTGGTGGTAGTGTCATGGCGTGGGCATGTATGGCTGCCAATGGAACTGGTTCTCTTGTATTTATTGATGATGTGACTGCTGACAAAAGCAGCAGGATGAATTCTGAAGTGTTTCATGCAATATTATCTGCTCCCATTCAGCCAAATGCTGCAGAACTCATTGGACGGCGCTTCACAGTGCAGATGGACAATGACTCAAAGCATACTGCAAAAGCAACCAAAGAGTTTTTAAAGGGACAGAAGTGGAATGTTTTGCAATGGCCAAGTCAATCACCTGACCTGAATCTCATTGAGCATGCATTTCACTTGCTGAAGACAAAACTGAAGGGAAAATGCCCCAAGAACAAGCAGGAACTGAAGACAGTTGCAGTAGAGGCCTGGCAGAGCATCTCCAGGGATGAAACCCAGCGTCTGGTGATGTCTATGCGTTCCAGACTTCAGGCTGTGATTGACTGCAAAGGATTTGCAACCAAGTATTAAGAAGGGAAAGTTTGATTTATGATTATTATTCTGTCCCATTACTTTTGGTCCCTTAACAAGTGGGAGGCACATCTGCAAACTGCTGTAAGTCCTACACCGTTCACCTGAGTTGGATGTACATACCCTCAAATTAAAGCTGACAGTCTGCAGTTAAAGCACATTGTGTTTGTTTCATTCCAACTCCTTTGTGGTGGTGTATAGAGTCAAAGATGTTAGAATTGTGTTGATGTCCCAATATTTCTGGACCTGACTGTATCTATCCATATCTATCTATCTATCTATCTATCTATCTATTATCTATCTATCCATATCTATCTATCTATCTATCTATCTATCTATCTATCTATCTATCTATCCATATCTATCTATCTATCTATCTATCTATCTATCTATCTATCTATCTATCTATCTATCTATCCATATCTATCCATATCTATCTATCTATCTATCTATCTATCTATCTATCTATCTATCTATCTATCTATCTATCTATCTATCTATCTATCTATCTATCTCATATCTATCTATCTATCTATCTATCTATATCTATCTATCTATCTATCTACATATCTATCCATATCTATCCATATCTATCTATCTATCTATCTATCTATCTATCTATCTATCTATCTATCTATCCATATCTATCCATATCTATCTATCTATCTATCTATCTATCTATCTATCTATCTATCTCATATCTATCAATCTATCTATCTATCATCCATCTTTCTCTGTCTGTCTGTCTATCTGTATCTGTCTATTATCAGTGTAATGTCCTCTGGATACATTATAAAACACAGATGTAACATTTTTTAGTTCCTGTTAATGTGCGCATGTGCTGCCAGCAGCATCTTCAGCGATGCCATTAAATTTTGAGGACAGGAAGCGGGTAGCATTGCCAAGCCTGTGTAAATAAAATGTCTGTGCCCTGGCATGTGCGACTGACGCCCGTCTTTTAGGTAACTGTGTGTACTTTTGAGGCAGACTGTCGTCACTGTCAAATGTTTATAATGTCTATCAAGGTGAAATGAGCACACGGTCTCCTGAGGATCACGTATGTGACATGCACGTATGCTTGCACAGACAGCTCCATGGAGGCACATGCTACGAGTCTGACGGAGGTAAAGGTTTGCAGGTCTGTCCCACGCCTGTTCCACGGCCCCTCCAGTCTTAATTGTTTGGCATTAAATTAAACAAATGAATGTGCAGCTCGTTTATGAGGATGAGTCACTGTACCGTGTGAACGCGGCAGGCGGCGAGCAGGCGTTCTGCGCGCAGGTAAATACTAATGATTTAATTGGAGCCTCGCCTGTATGTTTTGTAATGAGATTATCATTTATGGCTTGGAAGACTTGGGAAAGTGCAATTAGCTTTTCACATTCACAGACGCACCAGGTCAGCAAACCAACAGGCAAGCGGCAGCGCTGTCAGATACTTACATTTCTCCAATAAAGGTGGATGGAGACAGCCTCTGTTTTAACTGTGATTGTCAGATTAATATGCCTGTAACTTGCAGGACCCGTATAAACAATCCCTGGTGACCTGATCCTTAGCAGGACTGTAAAAACGGCCAAACAATTTAACATGTTTGTAACGTAAATGGCCTATATAAGCAATCTCTGGTGACCCGATCCTTAGCAGCACTGTACAAAGACAAGCCCCCCCAAAAAATCTATCATATTTGTAATTTGTAGGGCGCCTATACACACATCTTTTATAACCTGATCCTCAGCAGCACTGTAAAAAGGCTAGAAAAAACCCTTAACATGTCCTGAATGTGTAAGGCAGGTATATGCAAATCTCTGGTGACCTGATACTTAGCAGTACTGTATAAAGGCTGAAAAAAATAAACCCTAACATGTCTGTAATGTGCAGGGCCCTTATAAGCAAATCTCTGGTGACCTGATTCTTAGCAGGACTGTACAAAGTCTAAAAAGTTTTAACATATCTATAATATACGGGGCCCGTATAAGCAAATATCTGATGACCTGATCCTTACCAGGACTGTAAAAAAGCTGCAAAACTATCCTTAAGAAGTCGGTAATGTTCAGGGCTGTATATGAAAATCTCTGGTTACCCGATCCTTAGCAGGAAGGTAAAAAGTCTAAAAGAACACTTAGCCGGTGTGTAATGTGCAGGGTGTGTATAAGCAAATCTCTGGTGACCTGTTCCTTAGCAGGATCGTAAAAAGACAAAAAAAAAAAAAGCCTTAACGTCTGTAATGTGCATGGCTTGTATAAGCAAATATTTGGTGACCTGGTCCTTAGCAGGACTGTAAAAACGGCTAAAAGAAACCCTTAGCATGTCTGTAATGTGAAGGAGATGTATAAGCAAATCTCTGGTGACCCGTTCCTTAGCAGGATCAAAAACTGGACTGTGCGGTGGCCAATCCATGGGCCGTATTACATACTTGGTGCTAACTTAACCAGAGCTGTTGTAAACTTCCCAGAGCCATTATAGCCTATGGAGGTTTTCAGTTTACAACAGCTCTGGTTAAGTTAGCGCCAAGTATGTATTATGGCCCCATGTGTGGAAATGATGTCTCGTGCTCCCTGAACCACTCTTGCACAATTTGAGCCCGATGAATCCTGGCATTGCCATCTTGGAATATGCCCGCTGTGCCATCAGGGGAGAAAAAAACCCATTGATGGAAAAAGCTGCTCATTCAGGGTATTCAGGGAGTCACATGACCTCATTTTTGGGCACATAACGTTGCTGAACCTAGACCTGACCGACCGAAGCCACCCCAGATCGTAACAGGCTTGTACGGGAGGTGAGGACTTTTTTTTTTTGCCAGGTTGTGTGTATATATATATATATAAGTTTTGAGAAGTCTCAGAATCTACACGAGCCTGAATGAGATATTCATATAACAGGAGAATGTCATCGAACGAATGTTTGAAACATATTTGAGAATCCTAATTTAATTGGGAACAGGAACAGAAGGGAGAATGGCTTCCGTATTCCTTTTTATTTTACAAGAACAGTACGCACAGTGCTGTACAGCGTGAAACGGAGGAGATCTATTTAATGAGGTCTTCTTACACAGAATGTACTATTCTGCAATTACCAGGAGTAATTAGGGCTCATTATTGTGGATATATGGCACGGATCCTTTAAACAAGCGACACAAAGAGTCTTTGGCTGTGTATTGTGTGAGGCAGACTGCGTTCACATTTTGTTTAAGTTGTGTATATCATCATGATCTTGGAAGAGATGTGTAAACGTCTAGGAGAGGGGGACTGAGCGATGTGGGTTTCTGAGCTGCACATTTGACTCCGCAGCAAACGTCAGGTAAGCGTGAGATTTTATTCAGGCTTTTAGAGTTAGTTTTATTAAGGTAGAAGAAATATATCAATATAGATGCCAAATGCAGGATGTTTTATTGCTGTGGAGCTCTGTGATACGCTCATATGCACCACACATTACTGTGAGTTTTATTGCTGTGGAGCTCTGTGATACACTCGTACACAATGCATATTACTGTGAGTTTTATTATTTTGGAGCGCTGTGATATGGTCATACACAAAGCACATTACATTGAATCTAATTGCTGTGGAGCTCTGTGATACACTCATACATACTGCACATTACTATGAGTTTTATTGCTGTGGACCTCTGTGATACACTAATACATATGTCCCATTACTGTGTGTTTTATTGTTGAGGAGCTCTGTGATACACTCACACATATCAGTCTTTACTCTGAGGTTTATTGTGGTGGAGCTCTGTACTACGCTCATACACATCAATATTTAGTCTGAGGTTTATTGCTGTGGAGCTCCAATACACACATATACCATACTTTGCTTTAAAACATATATACACTATATTGCCAAAAGTATTCGCTCACCCATCCAAATAATCAGAATAATCAGGTGTTCCAATCACTCCCATGGCCACAGGTATATAAAATCAAGCACCTAGGCATGCAGACTATTTTTACAAACATTTGTGAAAGAATGGGTTGCTCTCAGGAGCTCAGTGAATTCCAGTGTGGAACTGTGATAGGATGCCACCTGTGCAACAAATCCAGTCGTGAAATTTCCTCGCTCCTAAATATTCCACAGTCAACTGTCAGCTGTATTATAAGAACGTGGAAGTGTTTGGGAACGACAGCAACTCAGCCACGAAGTGGTAGGCCACGTAAACTGAGGGAGCGGGGTCAGCGGATACTGAGGCGCATAGTGCAAAGAGGTCGCCAACTTTCTGCAGAGTCAATCTCTCAGACCTCCAAACTTCATGTAGCCTTCAGATTAGCTCAAGAATAGTGCGCAGAGAGCTTCATGGAATGGGTTTCCATGGCCGAGCAGCTGCATCCAAGCCATACATCACCAAGTGTAATGCAAAGCGTCGGATGCGGTGGTGTAAAGCACGCCGCCACTGGACTCTAGAGCAGTGGAGACGCATTCTCTGGAGTGACAAATCGCGCTTCTCCATCTGGCAATCTGATGGATGAGTCTGGGTTTGGCGGTTGCCAGGAGAACGGTACTTTGACTGACTGCATTGTGCCAAGTGTAAAGTTAGGTGGAGGGGAGATTATGGTGTGGGGTTTTTCAGGAGCTGAGCTTGGCCCCTTAGTTCCAGTGAAAGGAACTCTGAATGCTTCAGCATACCAAGACATTTTGGACAATTCCATGCTCCCAACTTTGTGGGAACAGTTTGGATCTGGCCCCTTCCTCTTCCAACATGACTGTGCACCAGTGCACAAAGCAAGGTCCATAAAGACATGGATGACAGAGTCTGGTGTGGATGAACTTGACTGACCTGCACAGAGTCCTGACCTCAACCTGATAGTCTTCGCTCTAATTCATCCCAAAGGTGTTCTGAGAGCCAGGCCTTCTCGTCCAACATCAATGTGTGACCTCACAAATGCGCTTCTGGAAGAATGGTCAAAAATTCCTATAAACACACTCCTAAACCTTGTGGACATCCTTCCCAGAAGAGTTGAAGCTGCTATATCTGCAAAGGGTGGACCGACATCATATTGAACCCTATGGATTAGGAATGGGATGTCACTTAAATTCATATGCGAGTCAAGGCAGGTGAGCGAATACATTTGGCAATATAGTGTATATAAATCCAAAGTTTATGGTGCTCGGTTTATGTTCATCCTATCTCAAACCATCTCCTCCAACGCTGGGGGCTCTGTGGAATATCTGCATTACCCATGGCTTTTTGTAGTAATAAAATAAAGTGTTAATGATTTTTTCTCCCGTCTGAGTACTCACCAACCAACCAATGGCACAGTGTGCCCCTACCTCCTCATTGTGCCATATCGCTACCAGAGTGGCCAACTCCTGATCGCCTAAAGGAAGGTTTGTGCGTTAAAGGAAGCACGTATGCCTTAACACATGCAAAAGAAATGAGATTTTCGCAGACGATCTAATGGAACGCATGAGGCGGACCATTAATCTAGTTTTGCCGCATAACTGGAATTTTCTACAATACCCTCCAGGGCAGTTTGTGGCCTCGTGGTGGCTGTAACGTCACTGCATCCGGTGGTGCTCAAGAAATAGACGCAGATTATGTATATAGCCCCAGGGTACGTGTTACGAAGCCCTCAAAAATCGTTTTCACAGACAGCAATTTGACTCACATGATATAGATACAGTTGAAAATTAATATCACAATTAGCATCATGAGTTTACATGTGTTTAAATGATTTTACAACAGTTTATTTGCGGTTCCTGAAGGAAAGGCTGAGGGATCAACCCATGCCCATGGTTTTCACTTTTTAAGAAATTGGGTTAGTCTGACCAGGATTGAAATCCTGGAAAATGTAAAATTAAACCATTTATTAAGACTCTCCACCCTTTATTCAGGAAAGGATAGGCATTTGATTAAAAAAATGGCACCAGTTGGCCAGGAGCTTCCGGTCTGGTGAAGACAAACGTCATCTTCTATCTAAAGTGTCTCCACATACACAAAGGGTTGATATCATAAAGACGAATATCTCATGGATTTTATTCTTGTCACGATACAAGTCGGCAACGTATCAGCTACTTGGACTTAAATAAGTAGGTCAAAACCTGGACGATATCGGTCTACACATCAGGTGAAAGAATTCTGCGTCAATCGAATCATTGGTCAACCAGAATCCAATGAAATCCACCTGGAATTAGACTAAAAATGTGTTTTTAAGAACAGTTATTATTTATTCAGGTACATGCACATATTATCACAGGCTTTTAATTTATTTTTATGTGTTTTTGTTGGAAGACCCGTAGGTAGGAAGGCTTTGATGATGCCCATCACAAAGCTTCTTCGTTGGACATGATCCTTAAAGTCAGTTTGGGTCATCTCTCGTCTAAACAAGATGTTTTTCTCCATAGAACATACATTTTCCCAGACCAAACCGTCATGGTGAGTCTACAAAGACCGATATTGACTATTTTAGAAAATGCAGTGTTCTTCACATCCACCATCAGAAGTTACACATGACGATTTCCGAAAACTGAAACGTAGTAACACAGTACCTTTCGAGGACAGGACTGTCTACATGTTCCCAGATGCAAAGCAACATTACAATAAGAAAACGTCCTTCAAAACCATCAAAGATTAAAACCCAACGATGGAAACTGGTGGTGAAATATTATCCGATTGAGCTGACTTGAGACGACGTGGTTCCATTTGTTTTAATCCTCTCTGGTGCTATCTGCAAAGACGTATCCATTGCTTGTATCCATCTGTAGCCAAACCATGAAGAATCAATCCACTCTACTCCACAGAACTGGCCATCCACCGGTGCACATTGTAAATCCACAATATATCCAAAAAAGAGAGTTTCCTCTTCATTTCATCCTAAAAAAAAGCACAAAACAGATACATTTTAGAAACCGCACAAATGTAACCGGAAAGAGGTCATGTTAGGGTAAGAAGCAGACTTTGAATTTTGAAGCTTATTTTGCACTCAGCATATACAATAAGTAACATATCGGCAAAAAAGATAGGTCGGCAAAAGGGTTGCCAGGTCCACCTCGTTTTCCTGGTCTACATGATGAATCATTCTGCTGAGAAGTATACAGATTTCAAAGTCCGTAGACGGGAAATCGGTTCGCTAAGGGATACCATAGGAGTCTTTAATAAGTTTGTTTATTTGATCGTAGCTTATTTTCCTCTGACGTCATAGGAATGAGGTCGAGAGTACAGGAGGCTTGGCCGTTGGTTAGCATGGACTTGGTACAATTTGCATCACTGAGCGCATCCACGCCCCCGAAAAGAGGCACATCATCCCGGTGCTCATGTGGGCCAGGATGATCAGCTGAGCAGCCAATCAGAGCAGCTTATATACGATTATGGCATTTAAAAAGAAAATATTGATGATTTTAAGCACCATGAGCTCCATTAAACATGTACTTGCTATGCATTTTCCCTTGGTACTCCCAAAAATAGGGAGACGAACCCAACGTGTGATAAATCAATGTATACATGTATAAATATACTGTATACGTATATATTTACGTCCGACAAAATGAAAGTGAGGTCACAGTAAAGATAAAATTGCAGGGATTTTTGCTAAAAGGATGACAAGAAAGTATTGTTTGAGAAGCTCTTTGTTTATGAATCCAGTCTTATGACCGAAGTAAAGGCGAGGACCTGCCGATGCGTTAGGAGACGCAGAGAATCTTTTTTTTAGGGGATTCCCGGGATGACAATAACGTCCGGCCGTTACACATTAGCTCATGTGGGAACAGCTTAATTATAACTGAAATATTTGCTTGGAGTTATTATTAACATACGCTGGATGTGGGACGGGTATTCATCTCCTGACAGCGGGGTAAGAGCGGTTTTGGCCTTTGGCTATGTCGGATGTTGTTCTTGAGGGCATACGTCCAATGTAAAGCTCCCATAGAACGCTAAAAGCTTTGTCAGGAAATCACTATATAAGGCAAAGAAATACGAGACGTTCACATGGACGGACTGGGACGCTGTGATGAGTATGAACAGCCCATGTGGCCTTTACACATCTGTAAATAAACAAACGGAGCATGTCTTAAGTCAGGAGAAAGGAGAGGACGGGGTGATGGTCGGCCATTTTTAATTCGAGAAAATACATACAGGGTTATTCAAAGAGATTCGAAAAGTCACCGCACGTTCGGTGACTTTTCGTTCTCTTCAATTCGGTTCCTTTTGCTGGTCCTATTTCGGTGACCCTGCGGTGTATTCAGCAAGCACCACAGGGTCCCCGAATTGCAGGGAAAAGCTGCCGCAAACCCGACGAAAACTAACCGCAAAACCCACCGAATGCACGCCGAAAACCCTCAAAACATCTGGATTAACCTGCCGAAAACCACGGAAAAACCCGAGCAGGAGCCGATCACACACAGCGAAGCCGCCGGAAAAAGCCGAGACCACAGACAGGGCAGTGAATAAATTAGGAAAACAGTTTGTGTGAATGTATGAAAGTGAAACGCTGTTTGCAAAGAAACTACTGAGCGAAAATGACTGAAATTTACATATGATCCAATGAATGATAATAAAAAGGGCTGTTACAGAAAAAATAAGTAAACTAAAAAAAAAAAAAAATCGGACTTTTAAAAAAAAAATTCCAGAAAAATGCTTAAAATATCCTAAAAAATCTATAAATAAAGAGACTCTTTACTGCAGAATATTATAATCAACGGTTTATTAGATATTGAATTAAAACGGGAATATTTTTAACATTGAAGCCTATGGGATTCGCCTGAATAAACCTGCCGAATTAAACCACCGAATGGCAGGGCATTAGGGGAACCTTTCACTGCTGGTTTGTGTTCTCTGAATAGCCAAGCAGTGCTTTTTCATGGGGATTTCACTGCCCTCGAACAGGCACCGTATATTCAGGCAATTCGCCAGGATTTGACGTATTGCCTGCTCTCTGGATAGCCGAATGGCCAGGAAAGGTAACCTTTCTCAAGCAATTCGGATCTCTTTGAATAACCCTGATAATCAGGGCTATTCACTAAAGGTGAAACTCAGGAGAACTGTCAGGAGAAGAGAATAATCAATCTAGACCAAATTGCAGATTTGGAAAGTGAAATAAATAGGGGAATTTTTCTAGTTTGGCTAATCTGACCTAGATTTTTCACTTCTCCTGCCAATTCACCCGAGGTTCACCTTTAGTGAATAGACCTGATTGTCTGTCTGCCATGTTTATACAGACACATATTACACTCCCGTATAAGTGGGCACCCTCCTAAACGTGCTGCCCTGCTATCTTATGTCTAGCTATTAATCCTGGAGGACGTCTAAAGGATTTACAACACTATGTCAGCATTTTTCATGTCCCGTCCATTCACATAAATGCGATAATGGAAAATAAACATATATTTGGCAGTTGAGGTCAAGGGGGTCTGGAGAAAACAGATCCACCACACGTGGTTGTTTTGGACTGATCGTCGGTCTGGTTTGTAAAGTAAAATATAGGTATTTTCTCTAAAGTAAGATTTGTGGATAAAATACAGGGGGCTTGTATGTTTTTGATCAATTTAGAAGAACTAGAATAGAAAAACTTCTATGCTCCTCATGTAGCAGTTTTAGGAATGTCCCGACAGGCTTTAGCCACCGGTCCTAGTCAAGCAGTATTTGGGATCGTCTCATGCCGAGTACCAACCCAATTACGCATGACCTGAGCCCGGACCGGCGCCCTGGCTGCCAGAGTATGCCGGGACCTTGGTGTTCACCATGGTGTCTTCCCTGCCTACTTGCAAGGAAGACGATGCGGGCAAGAGGAGAGGCACCTTTTGTATTGAAGCTGTGCGCTGTGAAATCTGAGGACTCCTTTCGGCAGCCTCCATAACGATGTCCATAATTCCCGCAAGAGGACGTACAAGCCACGTGTGAGGAGTATGGGTGGCGGTACAGAGACTGCCGATGGGTGCACGTAGATTTCACAGCCAACAGCTTCAATACAACAGGTGCCACTTTACATGCCCGCAGCGCCTTCCATCCGAGCAGGCAGGGAGGGCGGCGGCGCTGCAGTGAATTTCAAGGCTGTGGGACACCAGGCTGTAAGTCTCTCAGCACGACATGCCTCAGTACTCGGGGATCGGATAGGCTTGAAAAAGCCGATCTCTGAAAACTGACGTGATTGGGTCCCAGTTCCAATCCTAAGGATCGGTTCTGGACATCTCTACCCAGTTTAGTGAATAAACCCCCTTTCAGGTTAAGGCTAGAGTCAGACGAACGCAGTCTGAGCGCACTCTGCGTGCGTGCATAACGGACAGACGTTCTGACGGAAGATACTGTAGACACCACACAGCCCGTTTTTTATGATGGACATAGAAAAAAAGGGAATTATGGGAAACAAAATGAATATGAAAAAAGGATATGAAAAGGCATTTTGTGCGTCAAGGTGCTGGACGTCGCAAATGCGCTGCGTTTGATGTCTCCTCATCACGCACACAGAACGCTACGCGGAAGTGGCGCACTCTGCGCTTCCGTGTTAGCGGTTTTGGGTTCTTGCCTAACTTGCGTCCGTTTGCCACGTGCATTGTGCGTGCGCAGTTCGGTGCGGACGCACTTAGTGTGTGGGTCTCTATTGCACATGATTCTATGCTACGACGGACATTAAACTGTGCGGCAACACGGACGTGATCACTGCGTTCGTCTGACACCGGCCTAAATTAACCAAGCAGTGACTGCAGCTGCATTGGAGATTTTTTTTGTGTACATGTGTATTCTTTTCTTTTTTACATTTATATTTATATAGTGAATGTGTTGTAGAGAAGTGGAACAGCTTTCCAGTTGAGTAAGAGATAAAGTATCCAGGAAAACACACCACATACTCATAGCAGATATTAAATGAAATGCATGATTCAGACTCAGCCCAGTAATTTATCATTTACACGCATCTCTCCATTTGGCCAGTGCCAGGCGGGTATAGGCGGGCATGGCATGGCACCCGCAGAAGAGGACTCAAGTGGATCATGAATGAGCTTCTCTGAAGATCTCCCTGTTAAATCTGCTGATCTATTGTTCAGCGTGAATGACTCCAGCATCAGCAAAGAGTAAGACTCGTTACAGGAAGCGTAATGTAAGCACAAATCCCCGTCTAATGAGCCTGGAATTAGTGAGTCAGCAAGGGAAGCATTTATGCACCTCATCTAACAATAGCGCAGAAACAAAACAAAGGATAATCGTACATAGTACCAACGCTGTCCTAATGCGTCTCTACATCTGCAGAAAACCGGAGGATAAAGAGTGCAATCATATGTCTTACCAGAAGCTCTTTATGATCTCCTTGAAAATAACCACATGATTTCCTGGATATCTGCAAGTCATGAGGGCAACCCGAGCAATAAGAGCAATTCGGCCTCAGAGCTCAAGTTATGGAGATTCTATAGTGCACCCATCGCGTCCAATGGACTCATTTGGCTCATTTGACAAGGAATACCCCACCCCCCTATTTATGTGTCATGGTTTTCTGGTAACATGTATAGAGTTAAAAAATTATTTATATCCTGTCAAAAAAAAATCACTGTCACTGACTTCCGGTGGCACGGCGACTGGGCGAGTGGCAATTGTGAGCAGAAAAGTTGTCCCGGATGATCTTGTTTCACTCACTCCACTGCTGGATGTTGAGCTGATCTAGCTAGTAACACTATGTGTAAGCCCTCGGTAAGCTCCACTAATGGAAAGAGAAAATGGGATCATCTGGTGCTGGAGCGTGGAAACTACCGATTGTAGTATCAAGGGATGATGGCGTATCACAAGCAAAGAGCACCTGGCTGGTGCAGGTCGACTTTAAATGTACTTTGAGGGCATGAACCATTTTATCTCCACCTACATTTCACTGGCTTTCTATCCCAGTACACTAGCTGGAATGCAATTCCCATAACCTGCATCTGTGCCGGCTGGGTGGAGTAGAGGTAACATCACTACTCTATATCATGGAGAGACTGTGGAGACACAGGTTTGATTCTGGCAAGAGTAACCTCTCCAGTAAGTGTCCTTGGGCAAGACACCTAACGGTACATACTCGCCACCCAGGACATACTTGAAGACAAGAGAAATCTCAATGTATCCTTCCTGGTAAAATAGTTTCTCAAAAAAAAAATTCAGGGAGCTGCTAGACAGCCAAAAAGCATGATTTTTCTATGTTCGTGGAATGATGATGGTCTAGTTGGGAGTGTTTAAAAAACAATGCTTTATATTAGACATTTAGAGAATGTCCATTAGCTTCCATCTGGATAACATGTAAATGAGTCAGTTTGATGGGCTTGACCCGAAGGAAGCAAGTCCCGACTGATGAATGGATCCATCAACGGCTTCTTCGGCCAATCATCATCTTCCAAGAGGGGCTAAGGTGTTATTAGTTTTCCATTGTTTCCAGTTCCCAGTGGATTAAGAGCTCAATCTTAATGTTTAAGATACATCTGGTAAAAATGTGGAGCCCCCATTAACAAGTCCCTGCACTTCCAGACACTTAACAAGTAGAAGGAGGTTGTGGTTGAAGATGACTATGGATATATCTATTAACTGGCAATAAAACATACGGTAATACCTATAATTGAAGTGCGCAATCAAAAGTTGAACATTCCAAACTTATATTGGGTGGTTCATATGACATCATCAATGAGACCACTTGTTACACATGGCATTAATGATGACATCATCAATGGCACTGCTTGTTCTATCATATATAACATCATCAATGGCATCAGTATTGTTATAACCAAACAGATCAAATGAGATCTTTTTAAAATCATTAATAACTCGACAACTAGTGACATCACCTGTGACGTCATCAATAGCATCAGTAGTGATATTGTCTTTAAATCATCCTTCACAAAGGTATTTCCTATATCATAATCAATACCAAGAGCAGTGACATAACTCATAACATCATCCAACATAAAGAAATTAAGATTACTAAATCTTCAGTGACCTCACTACTGACATAATCGCAATCGATAATGACTTAACCCTTGACCTCATTCTTCATATCAGAGAGACGATATTGTCTAAAGGTATAACACACTAAAAACAGAAACCTGGAAGACCAGAAACTGATTAGACAGTGTTTCTTGGCCGGAGAAAAACCTCTGTATCCAGTGCTGAGACTATTCTAAACAAATATATATTTGTTTTGTGTGTATTATGTGGATGGGGGGGGGGTTTCAGGAAAACAAATGGATGGCTACCAGATTCGGACGAAGAGTAGGCCGCTCTCTTTCCATTATTTATAACACCACTGTCTAGAGAGATATGCATTGAGTCGTATTTCTGGTATTCCATTGTCTTTTCAGTATGTTAACATAGTGTCGGAGCTGGTGTCTGACTCACTGGGATCACCAGTTCCGTATGAACATACCTATAGGTAGAAACACGGGATAAATAAATCAAAACAAGAGAAAAAGAGGAAACCGGCGATGTGATAAATTGCATATGTATTGTAATTTCCACTTCACGAGGCCAAAGGTTGACATCTGCACTAAACAGGCAGAGCAGGCTTCCACGGTTCTTCGAGAAGATGCCTTGAAGATGGTGAATGCCGGTTCCAGAGTCATCGCTCAGAGAACAGGAATGTAATCAATTATGCTGGAAAACCATTATTTCCATAAGAGAAAGCAGCCGTCACGGGAAGCTCTGCAAATGAAACGCCTCTCACACTTGCTATATATATATGTGTAACGATCTGGAAATCTCTTCCAGGAACAATGTCAAGAAACAGTAAGATAGGATATTGGAGAATAACTGCGGGAAAGGAAAGTATGAGGTGAAATCCTGTGGAAATGCTGAATTTACTCCAACAGATTCTCTGGAACCAAGGAACGTCTGACGCTGAGGTCCACAGAGTTATTGTTCCTTGTGCTGAATATAATGTGATCAAAGAGTACAGGATGAACACCTTTAATCCAGAATCCTTGCGACTCCGTGCACACTGAGCATTCTGGATTTAGAACTCGTACGGATTACAGAATCCTTGGCCAGATCGCAACCTGGCCGCAAACCACAGAGCTCGAGCCGTACTACATAACGGCTTGAATGCTGTGCTTCATTTTACACTGTCCTATTGCGGCCTATTTACAACCTCAGCTTGCGGCTCAGATGCGCCAGGTTGCTATACTATATTCCTATACTTTGCATGGGAGACATTAATGTGGCCCCAGCAGATGGAGAACGAGCCATTTCAGCCACCTCGTTAACTATCTGCGCCTGACATTGTTCAGGTTTGAGTAACAATTTTTCAGACCCCGGTGTTAAGTGATTTCACTTCAGCTCAATCACTTAACAAATTTCTCTAAACCCACCTTAAAATCCCATACTCCCCTCAGATCCCTCGGTGCAGAGAGTGGCGCGATCCGCTGCTTCCTTGCTCCGCATACGGAGGAACACAGGATAAATAGGTCCCAGTGTTCCTCCGCATATCCCTCCGCCGCCCTGGCTGGATCTCACACACGTGACCTCTGATCTACCTCCATGAAGCATTACGGACTCCTGGAGCCGCTAACTGCGCCAGCAGGTTTCTCAGCGTCCCCGTCTTAGCGTGATGTTACGAGGCAGGCGCTAAAACAGCAGCCTGCATCGTAACACGGCTAAGAGCCTCCGCGAGCATCCTCTCCTTGGAGTCCATCAGACTCCATTGAGGCTTCCGATGCTGGTCACCTGACCTGCAGAATCTAGCCTTGCGAGATCCGGCAGGTCGGCGTAGTGATTCGCACAGGGAGACTGAGGGACTTTTTCCGCTATTCTCTCTCTGCTCCCAGCGGCCAGGAGAAGCGGCCCGAGCCGCCATTCTCGCCGCGGGATGGGAGGTGAGAATGTAATTTTTGTTTGGGGGCGGTTTCAGCTGGTGCTGATTGATTCCACAGAAGCAGTATCAGTTCGCACCAGGTCCTGGCTGTGGTTAACTTTTCAGTAGCCACAGCAGGACGGTAATTAGCGTTAGTATATTGTAATCCTAACGCTAATTAACTCTTTGCGCTCCCCATGTTAAGCATAAGGAGCGCAGAGTAGAGTAACGTTGCGCTGAAAAGAGCAAGATCCGAATCAGTAACGGGTTTTTTAACCCGTTAGCGTTTGGACTGTAACATGGTGCACCAACGCTAGGATGACCAGAGCTAACATTAACACTCACACAGGTGAGCACTAACGTCAGCGTTAGGAATGTAATAGGGCCTAACCTCTCATTGCAGCTATCTTGAATTTGGTGAAACAGCCTTAGTGAATATACATACAGAAAAAATGGCGTAGCGCCCATACTCACCAGAGCGGCTGCAACAACCAGGAGTAACAGCCCAGTTAATGTATAAAACATAACAAGGGAAAAAAGTGTCATCTGCGCTCGTTTCTATGTATTCCATGTGCAACAAAACACTGAGGTTTTTGTTTGTTTCAATGGCCATTGCAACGTAAGCTCACTCGCCACTTCAAGGCACCTCTTTGTAGAGTGAGTACCTAACCAATGTAACCAAAATGCCTCCCCCTTAGCTGAAAAGCAGCAGGAGGGGCTTGGAGCTGCTCAGTAGAGCGGCTTTTTGGTTACATTTGTTAGGTACTCTACAAAGAGGTGCCTTGAAGGGGCGAGTGAGCTTACGTTGCAATGGCCATTGAAACAAACAAAAACCTCAGTGTTTTGTTGAACATGGAATACATAGAAACGAGCGCAGATGACACTTTTTTCCCTTGTTATGTTTTACACATTAACTGGGCTGTTACTCCTGGTTGTTGCTGCCGCTCCCGTGAGTATGGGCGCAATGCCATTTTTTCTGTATGTATATTATGCTTGTAACTCCAGTTCGTCGTTTTGCTGCTGTTCCTCTTTCCATGTTTTTGTTTTTAATCCCAAATGGGAAGTGTTTGGTGCGTGTATAAATAAAACCCACCATATCTTTGCCTCTCCTTGGCTGAAAAGCAGCAGGAGGGGCTTGGAGCTGCTCAGTAGAGCGGCTTTTGGTACATTGGTTAGGTACTCACTCTACAAAGAGGTGCCTTGAAGGGGCGAGTGAGCTTACGTTGCAATGGCCATTGAAACAAACTAAAACCTCATAGTGTTTTGTTGCACATGGAAATACATAGAAACGAGCGCAGATGACACTTTAGCCTTAGTGAATAACCTCATGGGTCTCTTTGTTTTGCTTCATGTTTCGGGTGGTAAAAAAAAGTAATAACAATTGGAAGGAAACGCTATAGATTCATTAAGGAGGAACAGATTTCCTTGCCAAAAATAATAATAACAAAAATATTTCCCTTTATGTTTTATTTTTCACCATTTTTTTTCTTAGACACGTCTCAGGAAAGTGACTCGAATGTCCGGGAATTTCTGCAAATATAGAAAAAAAAAATGCTGAAAGATATTAACTGCCAGCATCCTGAGCGACGCTGCAAGCTCATGTGTCTAATAAAACCGATTTATTCTAAATAACACTGTGACCCACGAGGATAATAAAACCGAAATATCCTGCATCCGCTCTGTTGCCGTTAAGTTGGAAAAAAAACATATTAAAGTAGCTGTGATTTGGGGGAATAAAGGTAATTACGCTATCCATGTATCGGTACACGTCGAGTATTCCAAAATATTCCTTTATAAAAAAAAAGGGGGTTGGGTTGTGAGTGCGACTTAGGCTGGGGTCAGACCAGCGCACTTTCAACGTGCGTTCTGGCGCACATAATTACGGCCGCACTAGCAGCAGATGACGGGCAATGACGGCCAATATACGAAGTACGGCCGCACAAAAGTCCGGCCGTGCAACGCAAGTGGAATTTGAACGCATTTTTTTGAGAACGCTGAACCGCTAGTACTGACGTACTGAGTGCGCAGCTGCGGCATAGCGGCGTGTGTGCGTGATTAGGAGATGTCAGACGCTGCTAATGTCCAGCCTACATAACGTCCAGACGCAAAAAGAGTTTTATTGACGATCCGTACAAAATCACGCCCGAAAATACGCGTCGTCTGACCGTTTTTGCGCATTGGGTAAAAAAATACGTCAATGCGTTCGGACGCGCTTTTTCACGTTCGCGGGGAAAAATGCTTTTGTCTGACCCTAGCCATAACTCCACAAGTGGAATGCCACTACTGCTACCAGAATTGTTTTGGATAAGGGATTTTTTGGGGATTTTGAAATATTTGCATGTAAAAACGAGATTTCTCGGGGATCCAAGTCTAAACACAAAATCTATTTATGTTTCTAAAACACTTTATAGACACATATTGGAATATTTGTCATCAATATTTCCCCATCACATGAGGTCAGGAGTCAGGACTGGTATTTATCACTTTTGGTGTCATGGCCTCACTCCAAAAAATTTGGGAATTTGGGTCATTTCGGAATTTTTGTATAATTCTTTTTTTTTTGAGAAAGTATTTTACCAGGAAGAATACTTTGAGATTTCTCTCGTTTTGATATATGTCCTGGGTGGCGAGTATGTACCGTTAAGTGTCTTGCCCAAGGACACTTACTGGAGAGGTGCTCTAGCTGGGATTTAAACCTGTATCTCCACAGTCTCCACAGTTATAGAGCAGTGATGTTACCTCTACTCCACCCAGCCGGTACTCATTGATTGAGTACTTGATACTCATCCTGGATATACACACTGCTTGGTCAAAAAAAGTCACCACCCACAGTCTATTATGATCTGGGGTGGCTTCAGTTGGTCAGGTCTAGGTTCAGCAATGTTATGTGCCCAAAAAATGAGGTCATGTGACTCCCTGAATATACTGAATGGGCAGGTTCTTCCATCAATGTTTTTTTTCTCCCCTGATGGCACAGCGGGCATATTCCAAGATGGCAATGCCAGGATTCATCGGGATCAAATTGTGCAAGAGTGGTTGAGGGAGCATGAGACATCATTTTCACACATGGATTGGCCACCGCACAGTCCAGACCTTAACCCCATTGAGGTTAATCTTTGGGATAATGTGCTGGAGAAGACTTTACGCAGCGCCGCGACTCTCCCATCATCAATACAAGATCTTGGCCACAAATTAATGTGACTGTGGACGCAAATAAATGCTGTGACATCGCATGAGCTTATCGACATGATGCCACGGCTTAGGCTGGGGTCAGACGAACGCAGTGCGTACGTGCGTTCAGCCGCACTTTCTCACGGCCGTAGTAGCAGCAAATGACAGGCAATGACGGCCAATATACGAAGTAAAGCCGCGCAACGCAAGCGGCAAACGAACACATTTTTTCAAGAACGTGGAACCGCTTGTACTGACGCACAGAGTGCGCTGCGTCGGCATAGCGGCGTGTGTGCGTGATTAGGAGACGTTAGACGCTGCACATGTCCAGCCGACATCACGTCCATTTGTTTTTTATAGCTCCGTCAAAAAATACGGCCGAAATTGCGCATCGTATGACCGCTATTGCGTCTTCTGTGAAAACATGCGTTCGGACGCATCAACGCACTTTTTGACGGTAGACATGAAAAATGCGTTCGTCTGACCCTAGCCTTAATCACAACAAAAAGGCGACACAACCAAGTATTAGAATGTTTGACTTTTTTTGGCCAAGCAGGGTTTGTATTTTCTGTATAATGGTGATTTCAGTTTAGGCACCAGATAAAAAGACAGAGAAAACATAAAATGTATGGGATTAAACCCTCAACACGCATAAAAGCCTAGACGTGACCACGCATGTATGCAAATTGAAATCCATGTAGATCCTCGTAGCTCTCTGCAGGTAATTAGTGTTAAAGCAGAGCTATATGGATCAGATGACGGGTTTCGCTATGAAAGAAATGGAAATAAAGACATTGAAGAGAAAATTATAATAAAAAAATAATTTCTATCCCTAGTACGACTCAGAAATTGCAAGTTGCAAATAGCAAGCTTTGGAGTGCCGGGAGCGAGGGGTTAAATGAGAACATTTTATGGCGTGTAATTAAACATCTCAAGAGTAGTGATGAGCCGAACACCCCCTTGTTTCGGTTCGCATTCGAACTCGGACAATTTCAAAAGTTCGAGTTCGAACACGAACCGAACTCAATGCAAGTCAATGGGACTCGAAAGTTCGATTTTTAGAGTGCCCTCCAAGAGGGCATATATGCTAGATATTTGCCATAAAAGGTGTATGGGGGTTCGGGTAGTGCCCTGGGGGACAGGAAACAAGGACAAAAAGTTTTAAAAAAAAGTTTTTAAAGGGACAGTGAGTTTTCCATGAAATAAGGGTTAAAAATAAAAATGAAAAATTCCTTCAAATATCGTGCCTAGGAGGTCCCCATAACCTGCCCGTGAAGTGACGGATTTGTAGGATGTATAGAAACACTTAAAAACAAAAAAATGACGTTTCAAATGACGGTAGATGGTTTTCCTTTAATCTATTCATAAACAACTGCTTGGGGAAGCAGCCTGTATGAAAAGAGACGTTTTAGGACACGCGGAACAAGTTTAGTGATTTTTTTGGACTAAATTATGGTGAAACTTATGCAGGCTTTGGATGAAAGTAACAATAGGTGCTTTAAAATTGGGCCTTTAGTGTCGGCAACAGTGCCGTCACACGTAACCCCTCTGTGGTATTGTGGAAGAGTGCAGGGTTGGACCCTGCGGTCAAATATTAAAATGATATGAATCTGGTATAGGTGTCAGTGCACCCAAATATTTTGCCTTTGGTGGCAGCAAGTGCCTTCACACCGTAACCCCTCTGTGGTATTGTGGAAGAGTGCAGTGGTGGAGGTTTTGGTAATGCAGAAGAGATCCCCGATCTATTCAGTTACATCAGCAGCTATAACAAAACCGTGTCAGCAATGTTTAGGCACTTGTACTGCGCTACTGTATATGGTGAGAATCGGCACACACCAGTAGCAACAGGAAGCAAACAGAACAGGCAGGGAATACACAGAGAGAATAGTCAAATGGCAGGCAAAGTCGGCAACAGGTCGGGTCCTCAGTACAAGCAGAGTCAGTAACAAGTATACAAACTGATTCTGTAAGCTAGCGATGCGGGAATAAAGGCTGAGACACACTGAGCGTGTAGCGAAGTGAAGAGAAGCAAACATTTTGCAGGCTTGACTTCACTCCGCTCCGCCTCGCAGCATGTCTACACTGCATTACGTTTGCTTCTCACCGCACTGGACAGGAATCCACTAACTAAATTAAAATGTACACACAAACTCGTTTTATTTTCACAAAGCACATGTTATATAGGCAAAAAAGTTTCTACTCAATAAAATACATCAAAAATTACTGTTAATTTAATAGGAATAGTATAAAAATATAAAAAAAGGCAACCCCTGATCATATATATTATAGGGACACGGAGCGCTGTGTATAGAGTAGGGATGCATTGATATCATACCACACACAGACATATACATATATATCAACACGCATATATATATATACACCCACCCACAGACCTCGGACCATATATACACATACGCACATGAGGGTGTGGCATGTGGACAATCTCAACTAAATGCGCCCCCCATCTGGCTGATCCCTCCAGAAGAAATGTTGAACCCGACAGAGCAGAGAATATATATATAATTCTCTGCTCTATTGGGTTCAACATTTCTTCTGGAGGGATCAGTCAAATGGGGGGGGGGCAATTAGTTGCCAAAATGTGTGTGTAATACAAGTCTGGATATATATATTTATAAGAATATAGATATATATCTTATCTATATATATATATCATACCTGCCCTTACTGTAATGTGTCGCCTTACCTTAGCCTGGTGGTCAGTGGGGGCTCCCTGGATCCTGGTTGTGAGGGCTGGGGGGGTCTGCCGTGGCCGCAGGTGCAGTGACTCCCTCCCTGCGCTGCCTGTCTCTGCCACATGCACCCGGGCGGCTAGCCCGCACAGTAGCAGCTCTGTCATCCGGCGACCGCATGCTCCTCAAGGAGATCCTTGGGAGGCCCCTGCAGGCTGCCCTCTACAGTGCCTGATTAGAGGGCCGTGTCTGCCTGATTTTTTAGTAACAAGAATGTTTTATCCCATAGGCTTCAATGTTAAAAATATTCCCGTTTTAATTCAATATGTAATAAACCGTTGCTTATAATATTCTGCAGTATAGAGTCTCTTTATTTCTAGATTTTTTTGTATTTTCTAAGCATTTTTTATACTTTTTAAAAAAAAAAAAATCAGAACCAAACACATGGAATTGTTCGAAGTTCGCGAACTGTCAAACGGCCGATGTTCGATGCGAACTCCGAACATATCGAACCGAACAGCTCATCCCTACTCAAAAGCTGATTGAGAAAGGCGGCAGATACAGTATGTCGTAAGAGCAATAATGATTATGCAATGTATCATCACGGTTATATAAAACTTTTTTCCCAGGCAATGTCTGAGCAAAAAAAAAAAGTCATTCATAAAGCTTTACTTTATGCTTACTATGGGCTTAACCCCTTAAAGACCAAAGATATATCACTATGTTTTTACGTCATCGTAGTTTGATGCCTAGAGACCTTATGTTTCCAGGATTATCTATCAGGGAGTGGTGGGTACCCTTGGAAAACATTTTGGAATTGCATGTCCCATGATGCTCGGCCAGGCTTAGATTTAGCCATCCAGATGCAGGGGTCTACATGTATATTCAAAGAAAGGTGAATCTTAAGAGAATGACTAGAGAAGTGAAAAATCTAGGTCAAAATAGCCAAATCAGAAAAATTCTCCCATTTCTCTCACTTTCCAAATCGGCTATTTGGTCTAGATTGTTCTCTTCTCCTGCCAGTTCTCCTGGTTTTCACCTTTCTCTGAATATCCCTGAATGTCTCGCCCAGAACCTCAGCTCAGGTTTCATGGACTTGGAGTACTTTGGATACCAGCCCTATCCAATGGGATCAAAGCCTTACTGCATTTAGAGCCACTGGATTGGCTGGAGCGCCCAGCCACCCCTGTGGTCACGGGACATGTTGGACAGGAAGTATGCACACCCTGCAGAGATCAGAGGAAGACCCGCACTGGATTCAGGAGCTTTTAAAGGAAGCTAAAGGGTTTAAAGGGGAGTCTGGATTGGGTCAGGAGGGTTTAACATTTAAACCCACTGCTTCCTACCCCTCCTGTTTTAACCCTATAGTATCCCTATAAATACTAGCTCCAGAAATAATAACGCGTGACCTTGGAATCCCTCATTATTCTCCTGCTGCCGGAAAGTTACTGCTTCCTACACAAAGTATACAATGTACCAGAAATAATAATTTACAGTAGGGAGTCGCAGCACCCAAGCCTCAAAGCGAGGTGTACAGCTGGGCTGGAATAAGGCTAGGGCAGACGAGCGCGTTTTCTACGGACTGTGCGCCCGTGCAGTACAGACGCACTTTTTGACGGAAGACGCAGTAGTGGCCACACGGCCCGTTTTTGTGACTGACGTTATTTTTTCGGATGTAGGAGGGAAAATAAATTTAAAATAAAAAAACATTCTGTCCGTCAAAAATGCTGGACGTATAAATGCAGTCCGTCTGACCACGTTCCATCACTCACACACAAAGCTACGCGGACGTTGTGGACGTGACGCACTCCGCACTTCCGTCCTAGCGGTTCGACGTTCTTGCTAACCTGCATCCGTTTGCTGCGTCCGTACTTCCGTGCGGACGTACTTCGTGTGTGGGCCTTCATTGGTCATGATTATCTGCTACCACGGACGTACTAAAGTGCAGCTACACGGACGTTAACCCTGCGTTCGTCCGACCCCAGCCTTAGATGAGAGCCGCTGGTATTAACGAGTGCAGCCTTTCTACTAATCACTCGTGAATGCTCGACGCTTGGCTGAGATGGGGCCCAAGATAAATGGACCCACTTTTAAGGATTTCTCCTCGACAATACAATGTTTAATGAGCTGAATAACAAGACAGGTTATGACACAGCAATAGTTATATACTGCTCTCACCAGCCTGAACTGATGGATGAGATGTTTACCTCCTGACCTACATTCCCAGGGATGATTCATTGGAAACAAGTGTCACTGAGGCAAAGGTTCTTTCTTCGGGTAATGATTGTACGGTGGTTCTTGTTAGTGTGATTCCCTCGGTGATGTGTGTTACCGTGGGCCAGAGGGAGCACCACGAGGGCAGCGATGGCTGAGACCCAGCAACTTCCCTCACTTCAATGCTGGACATATCTGTATGAAGTCAATGTTTGTGCATACTTTGTTCAGGACACAAAACATATATCATCAAACTATGTCATATAGTATCGTAGTTAGACCCCATGGTCCTTTATGGTTCAGAAACTGAAGTCTGGTAATGCTTGACCCCTTAAGGACCAGTGATGTAACTGTTACATCATAAATGCATTGACTTTAAAGACCCTTGGTCCTTAAGGGGTTAATGGGTCACTCACTCTACTCAGCCTGACCAATTTAACGTTTTAAAGTGGTCAGGATGTGAAGAGTGCCCCCCCTCCCGCTCGGATATGGAGATATCACTGGGTGAAGCAGAGGAGTTTCCTCCACCCCACCCAGCATCACCAGCAGCCAGGATTTAGAATTTTCCAGATGCCAGTTACCTGATCGGTCACTAATGACATCAGCGCGCAGAGAGCATGTTAATGTCTCCCTTTGTGAGGCCACCCTCGGTAGCGAGTGGTTTCAGAGAGGTAGCCGATCGATAGGATGTGCGCATGCGCGCAGATCTGGCCCATCGGTCTGCGCAGGCGCAATAGACCTTGTGTACGTAGAGTGTGCAAGTCCTGTAATGGTGCGTAACTTCTGGTTTCTACACTACGTAAGTTGCATAGGAGCGCAAATTGTGCACAGAAAAGGTTCAGGGACTTCCAGGTTTGGGAGCCCTTGAGCCGAAGAGGAGGGGCTGTGCCCGGGAGGGACAAAAGGTGAGTAAAGTCAGCAGCACCTGCCCAATTATTTAGGGGGGTTATTCAGAGAGCACCGAAATGTCACCTACATTTGATTCCCTGAAGTGCAGGGAACGAGAGAACACCGAAATGTTACCGACATTTTGGTGATCTCTCGTTCCCTGCACTTCGGGGAATCGAATTTCTCCACCCTGTGGTGACATCAGCATTCACTGCAGAGTCCCCGGAGTGCAGGGAAAACCCGCCACAATCCCACCAAACACCCGATGCAAACCTGTCACCCACTGCTGCCAATCCGGTGAACATCCGTCGCAAACACACCAGAGGTCAGCCGACGAACCACCAAGCACAGTGCCGACCAGCTGCAGGAGGAAGCCGACAAGCCGCTGGACGGTTAAAAAACAATACGATTGAAAGTGTAAAACTACTGCACGAAAATGTCTGGAATTTACATATAAGATCCTATGAATAATAATAAAAAGGGGCTGTTACATAAAAAACGACTTATAAAAAAAGGTAAAAAGATTTTGCCTACAAGATCCTAAAAATATCAATAACTAAAGAGACTTTTTGCTGCAGATTAAAATAATAAACGGTTTATTAGAGATTGCATAAAAATGGGAATATTTTTAATATTGAAGCCTATGGGATTCGCCTGAATAAACCTGCCGAATGAAAGCACCGAACAGCAGGGCACTTCGGCAACTTTTCTCTGCTGTTCGGTGTCTCTGAATAGATTAACCATTGCTTCTCTATGGTGGATTTCACTGCTGTCAAACAGGCACCGTACTTGCTGGCAGTTCAACTAACTGCTCTCTGAATGGCCCCGAAATGTCACCGTACGGAGGAACTTCCCTGTTCGGTGACATTTCCGAGCCATTTCGTCTCTCTCTGAATAACCTCTATAAGAGCAATGTAAGGGGACTCTATTTTCAAAAGTGTATCCCTTTAATATCACAGCTGATCCCATTATTGTGGAATAAAAAAAAGTCAAAACACACAAAAAAAATTATTTATATCTCCTGTCATACCTTATGGAAATTTCAATTGTTCTTGAACCCCGGACATACTTGAAAACGAGAGAATCTCAATGTATCCTTCCTGGTAAAATCCTTTATAAAGGAGTAGATTGATGCATAAAACATGCCAACGTGACAAAAAAAAAAGAATTGGTGCTCTCTGTGTGCGGTAGGAAACAAACACAGCTTGTTTTCTGATCTCGCATGGATGTGGCGCATTCGTAATTGTTGTCAGACATCACAACGTCAGTTATATCTCCTCAGCCTCCGCTGCAGTGAGTCACAGGGAGAATTTGGCCTTGGGTTCAGCCAAACTCAGATACAGAATGTTTGTCCGTGGAAGAAAAACCCTTGGCTGTCACATTCAGATGCCAGAGACTTCCAACAGATGATACATTTATGTAATGTGACGATTGCTAATCGCTCAGTAAATAGACCTTTGCCCTGCATTCGGCCTCGGATATTTAGGAGGAAATTTTTTTATTAAACCCGGGCCGACTCAGTACGTCGATTTGTAGGTTCTTTGGGTAAAAAAGACTTTAATTAATAACTTTCTTACATTGTTAAAGTATTCGTTTAAATACACTGAGCTAATTACATACTGAACAGTAACTGTAACGTTCGGATATGTAAGTGTTAACGTCTGGATAAGCGACTTTAACGCAAGCCCCCCCAATCTTACCTTCCTAACGATAAACAGGTAAAAAATGAAATAGCGCATTGGTGAGTGCGCGATCTTGCTCAAGCTTACAGTTACAAGCGCTAACAAGTTCCGTAGTTACAGGATAAACACACGGTACAGTAGGAGAGAGGACCCTGCTCGAGAGCTTACAATCTAAAAGGATAGGGGTGACACACTAGAGGGGTTATTCAGAGAGCCCCATTTCGGTGGTCTCTCGGGAGTCAAATTCCCCGACAAGCCGAGGAACGGGGTAAATAAAACAATTGAAATTTTTTTTTCGCTGAAAAAAATCCTTAAAAAAATCAATAAAGAGACTTTTTGCTGCAAATTAAAATAATAAACAGTTTATTAGATATTGAATTAAAACAGGAATATTTGTAACTTTGAAAGCTATGGGATTTGCCTGAATAAACCTGCCGAATGAAACCACCGAACATCAGGGCATTTCTCTGACATTTCTCTGCTGTTCGGTGTCTCTGAATAGATTAACCATTAGTTCTCTATGAGGATTTCACTGCCGTCAAACAGGCACCGTATTTTGCTTGTAATTCGCCAATACTTGGCGAATTGTCAGGTTTTGAATGGCCCCGAAATTGCACCGTACGGGGAAATTCACCATTCGGTGCAATTTCGAGGCCAGTTCGGCTCTCTCTGAATAACCCTGTAGGTGAGGGTAAGTAGAAAACCTGAAGTAGCGGGTTGCATGTGGGCTGGGTGGGAAGATGGAGCAGGAACTGTACAGTGGGGAATCATGGAGTGAGTCGATAGGCTTCTCTAAAGTAATGTGTTTCCAGAGACTTTTTGAAGGACTGAAGACGAGGAGACTGTACTTTGCGCATCCTATACTTATCATGGTGAGCGTAATCCGTAATTAGCGTTAGGATAATTAAGATATTACAAAGTCCTAGCACTAATTACTGCACAGATGGGCTAAACAAATTTTTAGCAAGTCCTAAAAGATGGTGCTAAATGTTTCTGCTTTTGCAGAGTCAATTAGCAGCAGCTAATCCCTCCTCCTCCGCAAAAATCTGATACTCCCCTCTCATCCCGCAGAGAGAACGGTGGCCCAATCTGCTGCTTCTTGCCGTGGGAGCAGAGTATGACTGGGGACAAACAGTCTCCAGTCTCCCTCTGCGATCACTCTGCGGCGCTTCGTGATCTCGCTAGAGCGAGATCCGTAACCCTCCATGGAGTCCTAAGGACTCCAGGAGGTCATACTCACGGTGGCGCGGAAACACTACCGCACGTATCCGCGAGGGTAGTGTATGGTTCCAGGGCAAGGTGCTGAAGCAGCCCCTGCTCTGAATCTCATGCTAAAATGGGGACGTTACGGGGAAACCAGCAGGCGCACATTTTACCCGTTAATGTCCCCATTTTAGCGTGGAGAATGTAATCTGGCTCACTAACTTCTGACGGAATTCCCGTGGGAAATAATATCGTCGAATTTCAAAAGATGTAAAAACGGAATTGAAAAAGTTGGTCAGTGCAGGCTTTGAGAAACCCACCTTGCTGACTGTGACTCATGGACCTGTTTCTCTTGTTTTGAGAAGATCTCTGATGGCACCATGTGAGGTACATAAAGACAAATGATGGAGGGGAAAAAAGGCAAGTTTGGCTAAATGTCAATAACAGTGAGCTGGTAGGGTTATACGTCGTTAAAATGACTGGAAGACTCTGATTTAAGAGAGGGATTTTGAAAACGGCATGATATAGATGGGGTACATGCCGTACTGAGCACCGGCTGGGTGGAGTAGAGGTAACATAACTGCTCTATCACTGGAGACACATGTTTGAATCCCGGGAAGAGCACCTCTCCAGTAAGTGTCCTTGGGCAAGACACCTAACGGTACAGACGGTACATCGATAAGAGAGGTGGAGGCTTTTTGGCCATAGGAAGACCAGAGGATCCCATCTGGAGAGAATGTAAAATGAGGGCAACAGGGTAGCAGAGTTGTAGAGGGAACAATCTGTCGGGTTATCAGTAAGGTTTAATACCATTCCTGGTGAAAGGAGAGCAAGACAAGAGAACAAGATGTCCTTCAAGTGGAGGATGAAGGACGGGATGATGGAGCGAGAAGCTCATATATTTTCTGTGACGATGTCGCACGTGGTGATGAAGCTTACGTCTTATCCTTGATGAATTGGGGGCCACAGAATGGTTTAGCGGATAGGGAATATTTAGCTGTTGGGTGAATCGGTGGAGTGTACCAAGAGAGGACACAATAAAATAAAAACAATAGGGCTTGTTCAGAAAGGGATGGTGTTTGCTGATGTTGCAACGAAACTTGAAATTGATGTGACGGCAAAACGCCAACATTTCAGTCGAAAAAATCCAAACAGCAGCAGCAGGAGACACTACACTACGAAGCTTCTTCTGCTGGTTGAGGTTTTCTTTTGTGAAACAACGACGCCACTTGTCGCCGTTACAGCAGCGCCCATGTTCACAATGTCGGCAAACAAAGCCACTCTCGGAATAACCCCCCATACATAAGAAATTGGAAAAAGAGGAAGATTCGGAAAGGTTAAACAAGCAGTAAACTTTTTTTAACCTTCCTTGTCAAAGGTTAAATGATTGCATTCACTGTGAGGACAACTGGCATTTAAGTCTTTGGACATAAACTGTTGCGGCAACCCAAACTGAAGGTTTGAGGAACGCCAAGGAGAGATAGACGTGCAGGAGAAAAGTGTAAACACTAGAGGTTATTCACTAAACAGTGAATCAGGGGGGAATTGTAGAATTTTAGTCTAAATAGTTAAGCGAAAAAAAGAAAAGCAAAGTAGGAAAAATATTAAAATTCAATCCTTTTTCCTAAAATTTGTAATGATCCACAGATTAGTCAATAAACATTAGTTTAATGTTTAACCTCTCTGAATCTTCCTCATTCTCTCCATTTCTCAATTTTTCACAAATTACATTATTATTTTTAACCAAATTACCAAATCCGATGTGTTGTTTTTGATTCTGCCCTTTCTTTAAACCCCCTGGTATGTTCCACCAATATCTCCTACATAAATGAGTTCTCATTCCGTAAAACCATTCTCTGGCTCCCAATTCATCATGGATAAGACATAAGCTGCATCAATCTCGTGCTGAATCCTCACAGATAAGACACCGCCTGGCCAAATAAAGTCACCACCTCCCGTACAAGCCAGTTGTGATCCGGGGCGGCTTCAGTTGGTCGGGTCTAGGTTCGATAACCTATGTGCTCAAAAAATGAGGTCATGTGACTCCCTGAATATACTGAATGAACAGGTTTTTCCATCAATGGGTTTTTTCTTCCCTGATGACACAGCGACCATATTCCAAGATGGCAATGCCAGGATTCATCGGGCTCAAATTGTGCAAGAGTGGTTCAGGGGGCACGAGACGTCATTTCACACATGGATTGGCCACCCAGTCCAGACCTTAACCCCATTGAGAATCTTAGGGATAATGTGCTGGAGAAGACTTTACGCAGCGCTGCGACTCTCCCATCATCAATACAAGATCTTGGCCACAAATTAATGCCACTCTGGATGCAAATTAATGCCGTGACATTGCATGAGCTTATCGACACAATGCCGCGGCGAATGCGTGCCGGGATCAAAGCTAAAAGGGAGTCTGACAAAATATTAGAGTGCCTTACTCTTTTCGGCCAGGCAGTGTATATACAAGCGTATTGGCCCATCATCTCTTCCTTCATCCTCCAGTTCGAAGAATCCTTCTTCTGTCTTGTTCTCCCCATTATTTTACGGCGAGAAAGAGAAGAGATGTTAACTCTCCACCAAATGGTAAAACGGAAGTGAATGTTTGGAAAGGAAAGATGAATCACAAAATACAGACCTACGCGCATTACCAAGATACAATGCACTTTGTGACTTTCTGGGCCAAAGGCAACAGCGAGGTCACAAACAGAAGTCGTAGTCGGAACGAACTATGCAACGGCCAAGATAAGAGGACCTTTCCTGAGGTAGAGCGTAGAGATCGAAATACTAATAAAAGAGGATCAAGAAGATTGTAGAAGTCAACGTAACAAAAACGTTCTCCAACAAAAATGAAAATAATTATTTGGATACAAGGGGCAAATACCGAAACAGTGGAAACGTACTAAAAAAGGGAATAATATCTGATCCTAGGACACAATATAGGTGAGTAAAGGGCGCCTATATATGACAATGCTAACAAGAATACACAAACTATATAAAGCTCTTCAAATGCCGTAAAATGCCAGCGATCGACACATTGCAACTAAAGATTATTGTAACTTATTGAAAAAGTATCCATTCCCCTGATAAGCTAATGCTCAGAACCCGAAGCTGGTCTTTTATGATGCCCTCCATATCGTATTGTAACAGATAATAAAGTCATTGCGGTTAGTGTTGGGTGGACAGTGCTGCCATCTTCTCAGTGTAATATTGACTGAAGAAGTTACTCACTAAACCACAAAACATCTTCTTTAATAGGAAACTGGACCACCAAGAGCCAGGAGAAAAATGGGACAGCGTGTGTCTTCTATTGATGTTCTTCAGACTTCTTGCAAAGCGGAGACTTGAAGTGTTTGATATTGCTACTGTACAAATGTTACCAGGGCTGCCGTCAGAAATCTGGGGGCACCTTACTGAACCAGTTGCTGGGGCCCACCACCTAACCCCAGCCTCCCATTTCATTAAGCTAGTTAAAAATAATACATTTTGCCCCCTCTTCTGCATACATTTTTTACTCGGAGGGGGCTAAATCCCTGGTGGTCCAGCAAGAGATTAAAAAGTATCCCCTTGTAGTGCGGTGGGGAAGCAATTGGTCTGCATCTTTGGCGGGAGCAGGCCATACTAACCGCTCAATTGTTGTGCCGGACGTTTAGTGATGACCAGTCAGAATGTTCTGAACAGCCCCAGATGCCACAGCCCACCGGGTAATTTCCCAGTGTATCTCATAGGCCAGTACTCAGCAGCATGGAGGGACCCATATACCCAGCGACACAGATAAGACGGTAACAGATTTTTCAAGTCCTAAAAAAAAAAAACGTGTGGGAACTCACCAAGATTTCTGTATAGTCTGTTCTTAAAGATTACTGGGAGCCGCAGCAGCTGCAGCGCTTCTTTATACATGAAAATGCCATTCCTCTGGCAAACACTGATAAATTGTCATTCCCAGGCCATCCCAATGTCCTTCAATCCAGGAAAAATCCTTATATATAGACAGTTTTATAAAATCCTGTCTATATAGAAAGGTATTGCAGCTTCCCAGTATATCAGCCAAAAGGGAACTAAGTTCCTCCTGCTCAAATAGTGAGGGAACTGCGTTTCCATGCATTCCTACAGGACTTGACCCCTGCTCCTGCAGCTGCTGGGCTCCTGTACAGATCATGGGCTGTCACCCCATGAATGTTACAGAGCATAATCCTAGGTCAAAAATGTGACAAAATTAACAAGAAAGGGGATGAGATGCACCTTGTGTCTGCCAGTCCACATATTGTCATGTAGGTGTTAGTGAGGGACATCCTGGGGATACAATTACTAAAATGACAGGAAAGGGAAGAGATTTGTTGAGAGAAAGAAAAAAAAAACAAATGGAGGCAAAATAATGCCTTGCTTTCAACAAAAGGATGTGATGGGGTAAAAGGCACCATAAAGCTACGGTCCTAATACTCTTTATTCTATTTTCCCCAATTGTTTTGTGATTCTGCGCATTGTCGCCACGTGGTTTCACAGTTTTTTTTATCCTATTCTTCTGCAATTCCTCCTTGGATGTGTACATCACTTGTCAAAAAACCATTGAGTCCTATTGTGTACGACCAGTAAATAATCCAAAATCAGTTTGATGACGACTGAATGGAAAGATGCAACATTTATTGTGTCCTTTGTTTCCTGTCTGCACAGCCTGTAGAGGGAGAGACGGGAGAATATCGGACACAGAAGATTCTATTCTGTGCTCACGTTGGTTTCAATGAGCCTGAAAAGGTTCTGTTTTGTTTCCTTTTGTTTCATTCTTTTATCCTTAAACAGTCTTATTCTACTGTAGACTTAAGCGGTGAAAAAAAGAAGGAATAATTACATTTTAGTACAGCTAGATCACGACCTGCGCCAGTCTAAACAATCAACTAAGCGGAAGTTATAATAAGAATTAAACTTAAAGTATTAAGTTATTATTATAATATTATTATGTTCTTTCAATATGTTGGGTTTTATGCCAGCATCAGGATTTTGAGGTCAGGACGGTGATGTTCCGCCCCTTAAAAGACCATTTTTTAAGTTACAAGTTGGGAACCCGTTATACAGAATTCCAAAGTACAGAATAATAAATTTTCCAGACCAAATTTGTACATGCCTTGCTTTCCTCATGTCAAAATAAGGAGCAGAATCTGTTGCCTAAAAATGAAGCAAAAGTGGTGCAGAATGAAGGCTTAGGGTTTAGGGTTAGGTTTAACCCTGAAACAAGCACAAATAGTAACCAAAACCCAATTTATAATCCTAATTTCTGATTTTTAACCCTAACCCTAAATTTTAGCCCTCACCTGTAACCCTAATTTCTAACTCTAATTTGAAAGCTTAACCCTAATTTCTATTCTTAACTCTAATTTCAAACCTTACCCCTAATTTCTAACCTTACCCCTAAATTCTAACCTTAACCCTAATTTCCAAATTTAACCCTAATTTCAAACCTTACCCCTAATTTCTAACCTTAACCCTAACTTCAAACCTTACCCCTTATTTCTAACCTTAACCCTAATTTCAAACCTTAACCCTCATTTCAAACCTTAACCCTAATTTCTAACCTTAACCCTGATTTCAAACCTTACCCCTTATTTCTAACCTTAACCCTAATTTCAAACCTTAACCCTCATTTCAAACCTTACCCCTTATTTCTAACCTTAACCCTAATTTCAAACCTTACCCCTTATTTCTAACCTTAACCCTAATTACTAACCTTAACCCTAATTACTAACCTTAACCCTAATTTCTAACCTTACCCCTAATTTGTAACCTTAACACTAATTTCTAACCCTAGCTATTGAAAATGATGCTCCAATTCAGCCGAGGCGTCAAAATCACCCACGTCTGCACCTGCAAACATCAGAATTCGGCCACCACTGAATCGAAAGGCGTCCAAGGCGACTGCAGCCGAATTGAAGTGTCTTTTCCAAAGTCGTGACTTTTTTACTGTATTAATTTTTGATAAGACTTTAAAACCGTGTCTTTACTGCAGGTTACCAACCCTCACAAAACGCTGTGTGTCATCTCCCAGTGAATGTAAATGATAGCGGTGCAACAACCAGTGTATCGCCGCCCCTCTGCCGTGTCGTCCCTCCCCTACGGAATCAGAATTCTACCTGGATTCCGAAATTCGGACGATTCAGGAATGCTCAGGATCCTGAGCATTCCAGATAAGGTGTGCTCAGCCTGTATATCTGTAAGAACATCACCATTTTTTTTAAAGAACTGATCAGGCCTCTCTTATTTCAAAGTGAAGATACAGAATGCAAAGGCAAAAGATATTTCAGTTGGTGAAGATCAGTACATGAAAAATAGTCCATACTTTTGGGATATAACCTGTAATGTGTAGTGTAGGACGTATGCCAGCAAAACCTCTGATATCCCAATTGCTCACCCACCTCTCTCACCCATCTGCTTCATTTCGCCGTAAGAAACTTGAAATGATGGAAAGAGAAGCCCAGCGGAACACAATGGACACTTGAATGAAACCAGGACATGTGGACCCTAACGTGTTGTCACCACACAGAAGAACCTATCATGTGTCTGTAAGGGTAAACAAAATCAAATGCTTCTTCACGTGAGGAAACACCTGACGAAAACGTCCACATTTACTATTTATACATAAACACAACGATACATCACACCACGAGAGGTGCACCAAGTGCAGATTTCTAGAAAGATAAAGCGGAATGAAGGGCTTTGATGTTAAAATTACTACAAATCTGGTTAAAGTAAAATGGGGAAAGCCGTGCAGCAGGTTCCATCGTTGGATCATTGCCGAGTGCTTTGAAAGCCTCTCAGCTTGTGTTGACTAGGTGGTAAATCAACAAGGTGAAGGTCTATTTTACGCAGAAGATCATGCGAGAAGAACCGTTTGGCATGTTATGACATTCCGCAAAGTCTAACTGAGAAAAGAGCCCTGTTTTCCTGGAATGCGGGCAGAGAGAAGAGACCACCAACATGGTGAATTATAGAGGTAAACCCATTCACTGGAAAACTCAAGGTACTATAGAAAACAGAGATTCCTGACAAGAACCTTTCAAGAGAAATGACGAACCGTGGAAATATCTTCCATCACACTCATTTGAAGTTCAATAAGTTTGCACGTACAATGGCTTCCCTGCATCTCATGCAAAACCTTACCTTCAACTACACTATTTTGACATAAGTATTGGATCCCTGACCATTACACCAACAGGAACTTTTATGATATTGGAGATTCATAGACATTAATATGGAATTGGTCTCCTCTTTTGCAGCTATAACAGATTCCACTCTACTGGGAAGGCTTTCCACAAGATTTCGGGGTGTTTCTGTGGGAATTGTTGGCATTCATCCAGTAGAGCATGTTGAGGTCAGGCACTGATGTTGGATGAGAAGGCCTGGCTTGCAATCTCCTTTCCAATTCATCCCAAAGGTGTTGGATGTGGTTGAGGTTAGGGCTCTGTGCGGCCAGTCAAGTTCTTTCACACCAAACTCATCCAGCCATGTCCTTATGGACCTTACTGTTTGCACCAGGCCACAACAATGCTGGAATAGAAAAGTAGGTCCTCAGAACAACCCATGTTTTTCACAAATGTTTGTAAATGCAGACTGCAGGGCTAGGTGTGAGATTTTATACACCTGGGGCAATGGGTCTGATTGAAACATCTGGATTCAATAATTAGGAGGTGTGTTCCAGTTTCTTTTGTCCATGTTGTGTACATATTGTATAAACGTGGAGATCCAGAGAAGTCCAAGGTTTCGACAGCAGCCATAACATTGGCCAATATTCAGGGAACGAAGACTAAACAGAAGAGGGGATGGGAAACTGGTAGAACCGGAGCAAGTGGCCTGGAACATGGAGATATTATTACTTTCCACGTCACGTGACAGTCTCGTAGCATCGACACTTTCTCTAACAGATTCGATCGAATACATTTGCAGAATAGGAAGGAAATCCGCGGCAGAGAATCCCTGAATGCTGTGTTTTTGCTGAAAACCATTGTAAGTAGGAAAGAAATCTGTGTGAAATAGAGATCATCGGGACAGATTATTAAACAAACTTCCCTCTTCCATTCTTTCAGTCTGACATTATAAGGAAGCATCGAAGAAGGCACAGAACACTAGCACCACTTCACTGCTAAGATACTGTATATACAGGTCGATTCATGTAGACCTGTACCCAAAGTTTTTATCTCAAATGAATGAATGGAGCTTAATGAGAGTTTCATGAAACGTACCTCCTCTTATGTTGATCATCTCCTATCACAGCACCTCCGTTGAATTGTTTTGGATCTCATTCCTAATGTTATCCACTAAGACTTCGATCGAGTAGGGCTTGTTACGGTACACTTGCGCCTTCAGACAGCAAATGAAGTCCACAATTCAATTTCTCACATTTCTACATCAAAAGTCTGCTGTAGCACAAGCAAACTATGGCTTTCCGCATAGGTTAGGGTGTAACTGTAGCTATAGGCAACAACACACAAACCACACCTGGAGCAATCGTTTGGGCTCGTTAGCCTCATCAGCAGCAGCCAGGCTCGTGACTATTACAGAGTGATGCTGAGTTAAAACAAAAATCAACAACTAAATAAGTGCCCGGTGCAAATCTTGGGCTCTAGAGCAGGGCTGCCCAGTCCCCCTAGATGTTTCTGAACTACAGTTCCCATGATTCCATGGCCATCTATTGCATTGAAAGAAATCTGGGAATTCTAGGCATCAAAAATCTGGAGGGGCCTTGAGTTTGACAGCCCAGAGACCCTAGAGTAGGGTTGCCACATCGGCCATGTTTTCCTTGACACATATAATTTATCCATGCTCATGGGCAATGCAAGAAAAATGCCACCCTGCAGCAAGCAGAATCCATACGCTGTGGATAAGACATAACAAAGGAATCCCAGGTGACCTGCCTTAACTTCCTTCCTGCAGCATATGAATTATACATGTTGCAGGGCAGCACTTTTCCCTGCACATGAAATAGTGGTATATGTCTTTGAAAATGTGGCCAATCTGGCAACCCTACCCTAGAGCAGCGTTCTTTGTATATCTATATATACAGTCAGGTCCAGAAATATTGGGACATCGACACAATTCTAACATCTTTGGCTCTATACACCACCACAATGGAGTTGGAATGAAACAAACACAATGTGCTTTAACTTGCAGACTGTCAGCTTTAATTTGAGGGTATGTACATCCAACTCAGGTGAACGGTGTAGGACTTACAGCAGTTTGCAGATGTGCCTCCCACTTGTTAAGGGTCCAAAAGTAATGGGACAATTGGCTTCTCAGCTGTTCCATGGCCAGGTGTGTAATATTCCCTCATTACCCCAATTACAATGTGCAGATAAAAGGCCCAGAGTTCATTTCAAGTGTGCTGTTTGCATTTGGAATCTGTTACTGTCAACTCTCAAGATGAGATCCAAAGAGCTGTCACTATCAGTGAAGCAAGCCATCATTAGGCTGAAGAAACAAAACAAACCCATCAGAGAGATAGCAAAAACAATAGGCGTGGCCAAAACAACTGTTTGGAACATTGTCAAAAAGAAGGAATGCACCAGTGAGCTCAGCAACACCAAAAGACCCGGGAGACCACGAAAAACAACTATGATGGATGACCAAAGAATTCTTTCCCTGGTGAAGAAAACACCCTTCACAACAGTTGGCCAGATCAAGAACACTTTCCAGGAGGTAGGTGTATGTGGGTCAAAGTCAACAATCAAGAGAAGACTTCACCAGAGTGAATACAGAGGGTTCACCACAAGATGTAAACCATTGGTGAGCCACAAAAACAGGAAGGCCAGATTAGAGTTTGCCAAACAACACCTAACAAAGCCTTCACAGTTCTGGAACAAGATCCTATGGACAGATGAGACAAAGATCAACATGTACTAGAGTGATGGGAAGAGAAGAGTAAGGAGAAGGAAAGGAACTGCTCGTGATCCTAAGCATACCACCTCATCAGTGAAGCATGGTGGTGGTAGTGTCATGGCGTGGGCATGTATGGCTGCCAATGGAACTGGTTCTCTTGTATTTATTGATGATGAGACTGCTGACAAAAGCAGCAGGATGAATTCTGAAGTGTTTCGGGCAATATTATCTGCTCACATTCAGCCAAATGCTGCAGAACTCATTGGACGGCGCTTCACAGCGCAGATGGACAATGACCCAAAGCATACTGCAAAAGCAACCAAAGAGTTTTTGAAGGGACAGAAGTGGAATGTTATGCAATGGCCAAGTCAGTCACCTGACCTGAATCCCATTGAGCATGCATTTCACTTGCTGAAGACAAAACTGAAGGGAAAATGCCCCAAGAACAAGCAGGAACTGAAGACAGTTGCAGTAGAGGCCTGGCAGAGCAACACCAGGGATGAAACCCAGCGTCTGGTGATGTCTATGCGTTCCAGACTTCAGGCTGTGATTGACTGCAAAGGATTTGTATTAAGAAGGGAAAGTTTGATTTATGATTATTATTCTGTCCCATTACTTTTGGTCCCTTAACAAGTGGGAGGCACATCTGCAAACTGCTGTAAGTCCTACACCGTTCACCTGAGTTGGATGTACATACCCTCAAATTAAAGCTGACAGTCTGCAGTTAAAGCACATTGTGTTTGTTTCATTCCAACTCCATTGTGGTGGTGTGTAGAGCCAAAGATGTTAGAATTGTGTCAATGTCCCAATATTTCTGGACCTGACTGTACGCCTACATATATATATAACAACGTTACTAATCATCTTCTGCATTTTTTTTTGCCCTCTCTCTATTTAGAGTGTAAGCTTTGTCAACCGAGGCCTGGACCACATCTTGCCCCCGTATGCATTGTATTTGCCCGTATGCCCCGTCCTGCAGGATAACTTGTCACTTTATGATCACTGCTAAAAAGAATTCCTCTCTCTCTCTCCGCGCCGCAGGAATCCTCGTTATGATGTCATTTAAAAATCGAGGCGACAAATTAAAAATAATAATAATAATAATAAAAACCTCGGCTACAATACCCCCATTGTGAGCAGCGTGTTTATTTTAGCTATTTTTATGTGTTTGTGTAACCTTTTCCGATTCGGGTTCGAGTCACCCGCGTCCATCCTCGTACCCAAAGTTTAAAATTAACAGCAGGTCGCACATCGTCGTGGCGTCGTTCTAGGTGTCGTTCCGCTCCCGGCGGGGGAACATACACGGCACATGCACAATGTGTTTTTTAGAGCAGCTGAGAAGGGATTTTAAGAGTTTCTCTTGTGATTTTTATTTTGTTTTGTCTTGTTGACTCAGGCGTTTGGAAGGGATTTAGGCCGAATCTTGGTCAAAGCCTGAAGAAGCATTAGCAGTTGTCTGGGAGAAGAAGTCATTGGATTGGTAGGTGTGGGTAGTGGGGGGGGGGTGATTGTTTGAGGTCTGTTTTTTTTTTAACCTAAATAAGCTTTTCACGCATTTTCACTCCATATTAGGTAATGGCTATTTAACTGCAAATTAGACTTTTATTGGCTTTTTTTTCTTCTTCATGCAACCCCCGCCCCACACTCCCCTCCTGACCTGGGGGGGGGGCACCCAACCAAGTGAAGAGCAGGTCTCTAATCCCTGGATTCATTGCATATAAAAGTGTTTGCACAGGCATGTAAATACTAGGCTGGGTTTAATAAAAGACGGATTGGGGCTTCTCCTCTCTTCCAAAAGACTTATGTAACCGCCTTGTGAAAAGGAAGAGATTAAATCCTTCTGGTTTGAACTTTCTGGGGAATTTTTGGACATTATTTACATATATCGCACAAGGAAGTATCAATCCCAAGTCCGTATAGAGCCGGCCTATATTTACCAGATTATGGTCTTGTAGTTAAGCGGATATAATGATCCCTATCGCTCCTTTCATATCATAGGGAGAACTTTATCCGTGTGTTTCAATAGGTAAATCAGCATCCGGAATGATGGAATAAAATCGAAGTCAAAATACTAATAAAATTTATTTATAATGGATAAAACCAGTAAATAGAAGTGAATTAAAAACAGCCCGACGCATTTCATCTATTACATACAGGGTTATTCACTCTTTCGTTCCCCCCGCACTTCGGAGAATCAAATTCCCTGACCCTGAGGTGAATTCTGAGGCGAATTCTGAGGCGAATTCTGAGGCGAATTCTGAGGTGAATTCTGAGGCGAATTCTGAAGCGAATTCTGAGGTGAATTCTGAGGCGAATTCTGAGGTGAATTCTGAGGTGAATTCTGAGGCGAATTCTGAGGCGAATTCTGAGGGGAATTCTGAGGCGAATTCTGAGGCGAATTCTGAGGCGAATTCTGAGGTGAATTCTGAGGCGAATTCTGAGGCGAATTCTGAGGTGAATTCTGAGGTGAATTCAGCATTCATCACAGGGTCTCCAAAGTGCAGGGAACGGATCCGAAAATCTCCGAAATCCCACCGAAAACCCTCCGCCTCTGCAAACCGAAATATCGGATCTATCCGAAATGCCGCAGAAAACACTCTGCAAACCTGCTGTACGCGTCCGAAAAAAGCAGACGACCACAGCGCCGATCAGCCACCAGAAAAAGCCGACATGCCAACGAACGGGTTAAAAAACAACAACAACAAAAAAAAGAGATTGAAAGGTTCAAATTTGAAACGCTGTTTGCAAAGAAACTACTGAACGAAGATGTCTGGAATTAACATAAAAGGTCATACGAATGATAATAAAAAGGGCGGTTACAGTAGAAAAAAAAAAAAGGTATTTGAAAAAAAAAATCATGAAAAAAAAATTGCTGAAAAAATCCCAAAAGATGCCTGAAAAAAATCCTAATTAAGACACTTTTTGGTGCAGATTAAAAGGTTTATTAGATATTAGTAAAAGGTTTATTAGATATTTCATAAAACGAGGATATTTTTAACATTGAAACGTATGGGATTCGTCTGATTAAACCTGACGAATGAAACCCCCGAACAGCAGGGCAATACATTTCTCTGCTGTTCGGTGTCTCTGAATAGATTAACCATTGCTTCTCTATGAGGGATTTCACTGCCGTCGAACAGCGTCGTATCTCGCTGACAATTCGCCAAAACTGCCTACTTTTTGAATAGCTAAATGGCCCCAAAAAACACGTACGGGGAAAATCACTGTTCGGTGCATTTTCGAGGTAAGTTCGCTGTCTGTGAATAACCTCTATAGACTTTTTCAAGGGCAAATCAATGTATACAGTGAGACAAAATCCTTGTACAGTATATGACTGTTTTAGGGGTGTTTGAACCAACTCCTGGAAGTATCTCAGCACTTTGTTTGAAGATAAGGGCTATTGCCATGATTTTCTATCTTTTCGCCATTTGCTGCTAGTTTTACATTATTTTCACACAAGTTCTTGCTTTGTTTTGTTTTAGTTGTTTTTCTGCACATCCCACTAATAATCTGCATTTACATAGAAAATAAAATGCTAGAATTAAGAAGGTGTGGGGCATTGTAATGCCGAGCGCCTACAAAAAGAACTCATCTGTGATTAGCCCTTTGTACATTTTTAAGACCTTTGTTTTACGGAATTGTTTTACTTAGCGGCAGCCAATGCTTTTGTTTCTCGTGGACAACAGACTTAAATAAATTTACATTTAAACCACACTCCTCTAGATTGTAAGCTCACAGGAGCAAGGTTCTCAATGCCTCTCTTACCACTCTTCCCAAATTCAACTGTCACGCTCAACGCACTAACAGGGTTATTCAGAGAGAGCTGATCTGGCCCCGAAATTGCACCGAACAGTGAATTTCCCCGCACGGTGCAATTTCGTGGCCATTCAACTATTCAGAGAGCAGGCAGTTCACCAAATTTTGGCAATTTGCCAGCAAAGTATGGTAGCTGTTCGGCAGCAGTGAAATCCCCCTTAGAGAAGCAATGTTTAATCTATTCAGAGACACCGAACAGCAGAGAAATGTCAGTGAAATGCCCTGCTGTTCGTTGTTTTCATTCGGCAGGCTTAGGCGAATCCCATAGGTTTCAATGTTAAAATTATTCCCGTTTTTATTCAATATCTAATAAGCCGTTTATTCTTTTAATTTGCAGCAAAAAAGTCTGTTTACTTATTTTTTTAGGCATTTTTCAGGAAAAAAATTCCTTTTTTTTTTTTTTAAAACAGCATTTTTTTTCTGTAACAGACCTCTTTATTATTATTCATAGGATCTTATATGTTAATTCCAGATATTTTCATCCACTAGGTTTTTCGCAAACATTGTTTCAAATTTGAAACTTTCAATCGTTTTGTTTTTTACCCCGTTTGTTGGCTTTTTCCGACTGCTGGTCGGCGCTGTGCTCGACGGATCATCGGCCTTTTTCTCACGCGTTCAGTGGGTTTTCGGTGCATCGTCGGATGTGTTCTGCGGTATTTTGGATCGATTCGATGTTTCAGATTGTATCGGTGGGATTCTGGCGGATTTTCGGTGATTTTTCGTCAGATTTTTGGATCTGTTCCCTGCACTTCGCAGGGAATGAGAGAGCTCTCTGAATAACCCCTTAATATAAAACTTTGCAGAGAATATAAATGATGATAATAATGATACTGTAAAAAATTATATTCTGTAACCCAACTCCAACAATGCTGAGTCGGGCCTACCAAGATGTTGACCTCACTTCGGGGACTTCAGAAGGTCCCCCACCCTAGAAATCTTGTAAAGCTTCTACTGGTTAGTCTTATCACATTTGTAATTGTTTTATGCAATGTGTGTCAGGAGTCACTTGTAATTATCCCAAATTTGCTTTTCATTAGCCAACCAGAAGTTGTGTCAGGCAAGAAAGTCTTTGCCAGTAACGGAGTATGTCCACCAGCTTTTTTTCCATGGAGACATTTGTCCTAGACATGGAGGTGTCAAGCCAGCTGTTGGGATGGATTCAGTCTATTTGATACATCTCAAAACAGGAACTCACACCTTGGAGATATTGACACATTCCAGGAGTTAACTACAAGCTGCCCAAGTGCTTTCCTATTCTTCTTTAAAGTATGTAAATCGGGTCGTGACCCACATCAAGGGTGACTTCATCCACCAAAAACATGACAGCATGGCAGATTATTGTTTATTCTGCTCATGTGAGACAAAACTATGGCAAATAATCTTGAACAATTGGGTATTCAACCACCAACTCCAAACGCTTTCCAACATTGACCAAGACTTCCTGGATTTCATAAGAACCAGGAGGAGGTTCCTCAATGTCTTCTGAATTTCCATAATCTCTTTTTTTTTTTAGGTGCCTTACGGTTCTGTATGAATGAAGTAGGTACCCAGGGCCCCAAATTAATCGGTGATCTGGCCTTGGCAACTTTTTTCCTCATTACATAGAGGGTGGGCTTCAGGTATTTAAAATATAAGACCTGTTAGGTTTCATGACGGCTGCCGATGTGGACATCAAGCTCTTCCGTTTTCCTGAATATGCAGAGCAAGAGGACACCAGTGTGCCTATGCACTTTCTCACCTAAAATAGACGTACCCCATGATCAGAAGATTGTTTGGGCGAATAGATTTCCTTTTTTTTTACTTTTAATTGATGCCTGGTCAAAAAACAGAGTCACAACTTACCCTACAAGCCTGTTATGATCTGGGGTTGCTCCAGGTGGTCAGGTCTAGGTTCAATAACGTTGTGTGGTGGTCATGTGACTCCCTGAATATAGTGAATGAGCAGGTTTTTCCATCAATGGTTTTTTTCTCCCCTGATGGCACAGAGGGCATATTCCAAGATGGCAATGCCAGGATTCACCGGGCACAAATTGTGCAAGAGTGGTTGAGGGAGCACGAGACATCATTTTCACACATGGATTGGCCACTGCACAGTCCAGACCTTAACCCCATTGAGAATCTTTGGGATAATGTGCTGGAGAAGATCTTGGCCACAAATAAATGCATGCGCTTGTAGAGAAAGGATGGGCTGTGGCACTCGTTTTTATTGGATTGGGCACACACGTTTTGTTGTTGGATGGGGTAGGCACATAATTACTAATGCTTTTCTCTAAAAGGATCTGCTCGTAAATCCCTTTACTCCTACATATGGGGTGTGGTAATAAGGAGGAAAATGTGATTAAATTGGCTCTTTTTGGGTATAATGGACTTAGTTGGAACCTTGCAGGTTGTATTAATGTATACTGCATGTTATATCCTGCAGAAAATCAAATTATTTCTTTCAATTTACGAATCAAAGGAAACGTTGAGCTTGATGACTATTCAAATAGCTTCACATGGTGCAATGTGTGTGTGTGTATGGTTTTCTTTTGTGTGCTTCTCAAAATTGCTTAATCACAGCCACTTCGCACTCCAGATTCTGCAAAGGAAATGCACGTTTCTCGAGACCTTGTAAATTATGCATCGACTGTATGCAATCACAGATAAACACATTAATAAGAGACCTGCTTCTGTGATGTATTTGCCAGTATTTTATTACTATTGTTTTTAGACAATTCTATTTTTTATTTTTCGTGACCTCAGAGCAGAGATTATGAATCCGTAAGAAAAGATAGCACATACAGCACCGGCACCTCATTGCTTTAAGTGATCTGTGACAAATGAACTGCAACTATATACAGTATATATATACTAGATGTTAGCAATCAGGGAAGTTAGAATTAGAAAGAAAAGGGAAGGATATATAGCATGGGGTTAGCATGCGGACAGAACAGCAGAGCCAATGTGCCGGTTGATTGCGGAGAGAAATGAGGAACCGGGTCCAACGCACAGGAGAATTGAAAGCCACTTTAAGGAGAATGCACAAACGAGACCGGAGATACAGGGTGACTGAGGTTACACGTCCAATAGTTATACTTAGCACATTATAATTATGTGCATCCTCCACCAGGTATGGACACATATAACATTCACTCTGAAGTACATCAAGACGATATGAATTTTGGGAAGTGCTCCAAGATGTCAAATTTGGTATCAACATACAGTATTTTTCCATTGGCTTCTTATTTTTTAAGTTGGGTGCCGATGGATTAGGCGTTTTCATAAAACTTTATGTTTTTTGGTGGATTGGGATTGGAGACCGTTACTTCTGACCATCATGGCACATATTCAACAATCCACTTCATTGCAAAGGCTATTTTGTTTGGGCGCGCACCCAAGAAACATTTATTAGTTACAACCTTATATTTAAAAAATGGCTAAACCACTTTAAAAACAGGAAGAAAAAAGTTAATAACCCAGCACATTTCTCTTATCTCCTGCAGAAGCGAATAGTAGATTCTACTGCCTCCTGTTGCCAGTATTGGAAGGCCACCAAGGTCAAGAGTTCCTAGCTGTTCTTCCACCGGACCTTTCCAAGATCAACTCTACGTGACCATGCGTTGTTCTCAATGATGTTCCATTGAGTTATGTAGACCCTGGAGGAAATAGCATTAGTGGTGACCTTCACCACTAGTGACAATAAAACCAGGCATTACATACGTCCGGCTGGATGGAGTAGAGGTAACATCACTGCTTTATAACCGTGGAGACCCAGTTTCGATCTCCGAAAGAGCACCTCTCCAGTAAGTGTCCTTTTGGAAGACACCTAACGGTACATACTTGCTACCACACAATATTGGCTGTGTAATCCAGTGGTAAAGTCTCTGCCCTTCGATTATGGAGAAGCGAGTCAAATACCATTCAGCACATCCTCCAGTACAACTGTGAAGAAGTCACGACTTTACGAGAAGCGGGTTCAACCTAAACACCAGGTTGTTGCTCTACAATCATGAAAAGCCGACTCGATCCCACTCAGAAGACGCCATCAGCGAGTGTCCTTGGGCAAGAAACCTAAGGATATGGATGCAACTACCTCACAAAATACTTGTACATCTCATAGATTGTACGTTCCCTTGGGAACAGTGTCCCCCTGAATCAGGTCATCATCCATGTGTGGTATTCTAATGAATCAACTCCTTGTACACTGATCTTGTAAAGCGATGCGGAATATATGGCACTATATAAATAAAGGATAATAATAATAAATTATAACCACAATTGGAAGAGGATTGCCTGGTACTGTGATTATGTGTGTGCTTCCTAGCAGATCAACTTTCAACAGAGAATATTGCCCCGTTTCGACAGGTCCTAACATAACATAACCAGGCCCGACTTTACGGAAAGAGAAGCATAGTCCAGGGTGTCCTGAAAGTTATTAATAATTTGCCCCGGTGTCTTGAGGATTCTTTGATGCGCCGAATGGCCGGAAGTAAATTCTCTGCTCAACATCGGTGAAAATCATAGATGGAAACGATACCAACAAGCGGTGTGTGATAATAAGCTGCCAATCCAAGTCTACCATGCATGAAAGGAGAAGAGGTCTGTGAGCGCTTCATATATATAGTGCGTGCTCCTCATGCCCGTGAAAGAACATTGTGTTTTTGGGAAGTTTTTTGGCCAGTAAAATGTCATCTCTATAGGGTTATGTAAACATGCATAGGGAATCTCTCATGACGGAGCCAATGGGCCAGTTAAAGACATCTGGTTGAGAATGATGTAATACTCCTCTTGTTTCTGGCCATGGGAACTTCACTTTACTTTAACTGCGGATTGTTTGCTTTATTAGCTGTTCGTCTTATCCTAAATGTAGATCTGATAACATACAGTGATAACATATAATCTAATTACGATGACGGACAACCATGCAATCAGAAATTGACATTGAAATATAACAGCAATAACACCACTGACACAATTGATGTGGACTCTGACACTAACACACACAAGCAATCAAAAATAACAACCCTAAAATTATCTCCAGGAAACGTTTGCATAACTACACTCCCATAGGAATGAGGAAACACGCTATTTTCAGAAGGGTTGAGGATGGCACGGTGATGGTGACACCTACTATTTCTGTATTTGTAAGATATGATCAGCATCCGTTCTTCCCAAAAGGTCTCATAATCCTCATGTTTCCATGCTCAAAAAACAACCCACACTACATGGAACAATGAGGAGGACGATCAAACCCCAAATTAGGATTATGACACACACTCCATGCATGATAAGAATTGATAATGCCCATGTTGGTGATGCAGCTTCTGATGGTTTCCAGGTGATACCCCTGGCAGTCAGCCCACAGAACATGGAAAAAAAGATAAAGGGAAGCCGGTCACACCGACACGGTTAAAAATGAGCTGGTTTATTGGATTGATACGATGTTTCGGTTCAAATCGTGAACCTTTTTGATCGCCATTTTTAACATTCCCATGTGAATTTTGTCCTATATGTTTTTTTATTTGATATTATTTGGGTTCTTGTAGGATCCCATTTATGGGACTTATTGTTGTTTGGTTATTTTGGTGTTAATTAGCATTTTTTTTTTGTATATCAGTAAAGATGGATATCGCATGTATCTCACATACAGGCTGAGTATCCATTATCCAGAAGTTTTTAGGATTTCAGATTTAAAATATTTGCATTGAATAATGAGTGAGGGGACCCGAGTCTAAACACGAAATTCCTTCAAGTTTCATATACACTTTAGGCTGGCACCACACGAGCACGGAAAGAACGTCCATGAGAACGGACCTCTTTCCGCATGGACGCCCATTTGGCCACCTTACCACATCTGTGCACACAGCTCTATGAACCACAAGCCTCCTATGGAGGATCAAGCTTTGTAGATCCTCTGTCATCAGTTGTAGAATCTCGTCAGAGAGAAAAACAGCACATCCATTATAACGTGCGTTACTAGTACATGTGGTCCTACCAGTCGAGCCATCATAACGCTACGATAGAAGTTGGGAGGGGGGGATCCCAACAAACACACTTAGTGCCCTCGTGTGGCCCAGCTTTAAACACACAACCTGTAGGTCATTTTATACAATATTTTTTAATAGTGACATGAGGTCAGGGTTGGAACTTTCCACTTTTTGTGTCATATCGATTCTCAGAACAATGAATACGGAAATAATTTGGAGTTCTATAATTCAGATAAGGGATACCCAACCTGTACCAATGCAGGTTTCTCACAGACCACCAAGAATAAAAAAATTATATAGCGGCAAATCCAATCATTTTGATAAATACGTTTCATTGTCCCTTTATTTTCATATCATGCCAAGTACAATGAGGCAGAAAATAGGCTATAATGCTCTATTCACCCAGTATGCCGCCTTATACCAAAACAGGTTTTGACAACTGAAACATCAACAAAAAAACACACAGAGTGACAGACCACCTGATGTGCCCGGGGATTTATGACTTTATCTGGAGAGGTTGATCACTGACCCCAGAATTATTGTATTTTCTTGTACCAGTGACCTGCACAAACACACTTTGTAAGGAATCATTTACGATGATTTCCCTTTAGGTGACCATAAGGAGAACCCAGCGATCTTTCCATTAGTCCAAGCAGATGAGATGCCCTCAGTGTCCTGAAATGCATATGTTCTGCTCCAGTGGTTTGGGTCTGACTTTACATTGACCGACCTGGAGAACATAAAAGGAAGCTCATTAATCTGGACTCAGTGATAACGATTAACGGCACGCCGGGCGAGGAAATAAATTCTTCCAATTGAGCGAATACATCGTTATCATGTCGGCAGGGAGCAGGAAATGAACTGTTGAGATGCAGACTGCACGGTTACTGTAATCTAGAGAAAGAAGAAACAGGTTGCATGTAATATGCACAGTATTTGATGTATCTGCTAGAGCAGTAGATCCCACCCCTGGTCCTCAGGACCCACCAATAGGCCAGATTTTATGAATTGCCTTGGGGAGATGCAGAATGTATCCTGCAATCACCGAGCATCAAATCATATCACCTGGGCCGAGCTTCAGATATCTAGCAAACCTTGCCTGTTAAAGGTTAATTCAGAACGAGGGTTGGGAACCACCATGGTAAAGATATGTAATGGAGAAGCCAACCGATGTATTTTATTGAAAAAGCAAGTATCATTTGGTCTGTCCATCCAGGGAGGCGAGTTCAAGTAACAGGGCTCTTATCGTTGAGTTGCACTTGCTTGGCATTGGCTCGCTAACTCAGAAACACAAGAAACTGCTGAATTATTCGCTGAATTTCTCAGTTACAAGCTGGCCAAATTAGCCGACTATACTTTTTATGATCCAGGTGCGCCAATTCCGAGTGTGAGGTTTAATAAATTGGGTTCAACTGAGAAGTTCTAACAAACCCTATGGATTTATTTCCCATTTGTTATGTGAATATTCTATAAGACGTTTCCTGATATTCTATTTGATGTTTCTTCAAAAATTATACTTTTTTATATAAAGCTGCAACCTGTTTTTGGACGCTTTTCACGGTAGCAAAGGACGATTTAATGCATGGCAAACCAGCATAGACACATGATGAGGAATTATACTGTTATTGCTATTTACCCCTTCCAGACTGAGTCTACAGGTTTTTTTTGAGAAAGGATTTTATCAGTAAGGATACATTGAGATTTCTCTTGGTTTCAAGTATGTCCTGGGTGGCGAGTATGTAACGTTAGTTGTCTTGCCCAAGGACACTTACTGGAGAGTTGCTATCGGGATCAAACCCATGACTCCACAGGCTCTCTCCACGCAGAGCAGTGATGTTACCACTACTCCGTTGAGTGTCCTTTGTCCAAAAATCCAAGTTCCAAAATACTCAAAACTCTGAAAACCCTTTTGAGCGTCGACGTGGTGCCACAAGAGGCTAATCCCACCCGTGGCCTCATGCGACTGGGACAAAATGATTACAAATCCTGTATAAAATGCCCTTCAGGCTCGGTATATAAGGTGTGTATGAAACATGAATTAATTTCCTGTTTAGACTCGTGTCCCGTTAACAAGATATCTCATCATTGTATGCAAATATTACCGGAATCCCACAAAATCCCAAACAATTCCAGTCCAAAGCTTTTCTAATATGAGATTGCCAACCTGTATACTATGTTTCCTTTAAAGATCGGCTGCTATATCAGCTAACATCACTCAAAGAGCTGAACGAAGCCATAAAGTAACGTACATTGACCACCACTGCATTAGCAGTTCCGCGCTACATAAAAGGCCGATAATATATTTGATGGCTTCAAACATGGTACAAAGGAGGACTTAATATACCAACATGTTTTTTTTTAATATTAAGTATCTCTCCGATGCTGCTGATCCTTAAAGAATGTTCTTGTAAGGTGCAAATAAAGATATTATTGATAGCGGCCATCTTTAAATATTTAACCTCTCTTGCAGGAGTCAGTTACCTTGGCCTTCAAGAAGTTTTGGAGCCTTGCGCCTCAGCCAACCTAATGAGTGGCCGAGCATCATTTTGTTCCAAAACATCTAGAGGTCCGAGGTTGCTGACCCATACTCTAGTGGATCACACATTACATAGGAGAATTTCTATAAATTCGATTTAAGAGTCCTCAGTGGAAAACCTATTTTTTTATAAAGCTTGATACGACTGGGTCTTTTTCGGTACTTAAAGGTAGAGATGTGCAATTTGGTTTTTTTTTCCGAATAGAAATTCGGACGAAATTCACCATTTCCGTATCTCGGCAGCATTTCCGAAAACTAAATATAGACCATCCGAAATTTTGAATTAATCCGAAATTTCAGATCGATTTGATTCGGTGATTCGGATCATTTGCAAAAATGATCCGAATCATCAAATTGATCCGAATCACCGAATTGATCCGAATCACCGAATCGAAATGATCCGAAACGAAAGAAAAACTGTCCGAAATGATCCGAAACGAAAAAGAACACCCTTAAAAAATAACGAAAAAAAAAGTCATGCATATCTCTACTTAAAGGTTAACAGGTATTTCGATGGTCCTACACGAGCCGATTCTGGTTGACCCTTAAACATAATGACCCGCGGCTTTTGACCGATAATTAAATGGAGCGGCACTGCGCGGATGTACTTTGGCTTCTCTGCAGTTTGGCGCACAGAAGATTCCGATGACTCCGTAACAGATATAACAAGCTATTTCTCGGCGTGTCCTCTCCTGGCGCGATGAGCGAGGTGGCCATTCCTCCGCTAATAGGTTGGCTGGCGGGAATGAGCACAGTGCATCGTGTCCAATTTTGAGGGTCAGCGGTTACACGGATGATACGCAGTGTCTCTTTCAGTATCTGAAACATTAAAGACAATTTCTTTCTCCCCTGCTCTCGGAGTCTGCCTGACTGCCCAGGAGATCTTCTAACACGACTAAAAGGAGCACCTAATGGAGCTATAAGAGCTCCACTTTCATATCAATCTTCCAGGGCAAACTCAGACGACCGTGCAACTGTATCCCTGGGAGATATATATTTGCTGTTGTTATCGGACGGCCTATACATCATATCTTATTTAATCTCGGAAAGAAAAGAGGTTTATAGATATGATATTAAAAATAAGAACATGCCTGATACTTCATACTTAAATAAATAAAAAAAAATACAATAGCCCCACCAAGGAAAAAAGAAAAAGGGATGCTACAACCAACATATACTGTAACTACATTACTTGTGCATTACAAACAAAACCACATTATAAAACACATGCTGCTGTTTTTTTAGTAATTGCACGTAAAATGGAAAAATAAGGTTTCCATTTTGTGGATTTTTCTCATGATGAAACATTTACCAAACTCATAGGGCAAGTCTCGCTTTACAGCTGTGGCAATAGGATAAAACAGCAGTGAAGAGTCAATGGGGTGGTGGAGTGAATGTTTATACAAGGCTGCAGGGGATCTATTGTGTTGTCCAGGCCAGTTGTTCTCAACCGTGTCCTCAAGTACCCCAGGTTTGCAGGATATCTGAAGCACAGCACAGGCGATATGATCGGCTGCTCAGTGATTGAAGGATTCAGTCTGCATTTCCCCGAAGATAATCCTTAAAACCTGGCCTGTTAGGGGTTCTTGTGGACAGGGTTGAGAACCACTGTTCTAGGCTACCCGAGATAAGAAATGGCAGCTGAATGAGACCTGACTGTGGGCTTCCAACTTTTTAATCTATTCCTCTGATGTCCTTCGCACATATTGTCCACAATGCAATCCTTATGGAGATTTATGGAGATCTGATCTACTCACTCACATTCTATGGCCAAAGCCACATAGTGAGGAGCACGTGATGGAAAGATACTGTGGGAGGGGGGGCAGTTTACAACACAAAATATCACACAATGGATGCACCCAGTGACACATATAGAGGAAAATATCACACAATGGAGGCACCCAGTGACACATATAGAGGAAAATATCACACAGTGGATACACCCAGTGACACATATAGAGGAAAATATCACACAATGGATGCACCCAGTGACACATATAGAGGAAAATATCACACAATGGATGCGCCCAGTGACACATATAGAGGAAAATATCACACAATGGATGCGCCCAGTGACACATAGAGGAAAATATCACACAATGGATGCACCCAGTGACACATATAGAGGAAAATATTACACAATGGATGCACCCAGTGACACATATAGAGGAAAATATCACACAATGGATGCACCCAGTGACACATATAGAGGAAAATATCACACAATGGATGCACCCAGTGACACATATAGAGGAAAATATTTTCATAACTAAACATATAAGAGAAAAACAAAACACATGTAAGATATCAGCAACATCAAATAAACACAATAAGGACATTGCATTTTTTTGGTGGTACTGGCCCTTTAAGACCGGAGGTGAATTAAGGCCATTTGCACCCTCAACTCTGGCACGAAATCAGCAAAAATCTCTGCCCTGGCACAATACAGGTCGATCGATCGACGCGGCCAATACAAACATTTCAGAGAAGAAAGGAACTTGACAGAACATTTCTAATTTTAAGCAATGACCCGCGCGGTGACATTATTTCTCCCGCTCCCAAATAAAAGGTGTGTAATACTTTGATCCATATCTCGTTGAGATCAGAGATGACCTAAGCCGAGCCAGGTCACAGAGTATTTTCGGTGTCATTGGCCCCTGTCGGCCTTCCCTGGGACATTCACTGGGATCGGTTTTTAGAGTCGCACAATGCCGGTTCCAGGGAACGGCTGCCAAAAAATCAAAGGCTTTAATGACGCTTTGCACTTTCAAGGAATCAGACACCGTGTCGCCTTTATTTACTTACGTAGGCAGCAGTCTATTTTTTTATTTGACTTCATAAAAAAAAATGCCAAGATGCTGTAAACAAGGCCTCTGGCTGGTCATGCATGATCATAAACAAAGGTCAAGTTAAATTGCCGCTTGAAGCTCTAGGCTGTTATACAGGTCAATATATGGATATATATGGATTTTGTTTTTCTATTCGGTCAATTTAATTCAATTGCACCTTAATATATTCTATCTACTAACATACTACATCCTGATACTCTTTAGATCAGAGTTCAGCAACCGTGGTCCTCCTGATCTTTTGCAACTACTATCTCCCATGATGCTCAGGTACTCATTAGATTGGCCGAGCCTCATGGGAAATGTAGTTCCAAGACATCTGGAGGGCCAAAGTTGTCGATCCCCTGCTTTAAATCAACGATAAGGCTCGCTAAACAAGCATAGCTACACTGAGCAGCCGTACCATGCCGCATTTTGCAGGCCTCTAATGCATGCTGCAGATAGGGGCAGCCCCTAATCCGGCTCAGCTGGTGATAGGGAGCCGCAAAAGGGAAAAGTCGGCCCTGAACAACTTCCAATTATCGGCCATACCTCAAGCGAGCCGCAATGTTAGAACAGAAGAGGGATGCTAACTGATATCAGAAGTCAGGCATCCTGCCACAAGCTGTTATTGTCACCTGTGGACTCCATGGAGAAATACGTGACCTTCTACAAGAAAGCAGGGTCTGCTGAAGGACACTGGGAACCTTGTAATCACTCGTTATTCCCCAGCTGCCTGTAAATTGACGTTATACAAAGTATGTGGAGTAGGGAACATCGGTATTGGTGCCGATACCAACATTGAAGTGGTAGAGGCCAAACCAGTGATTGAATTTGAGCAGGCATGGGATAGGCATAAGGCTATCCTAAACAAAAGATAACTCCAGGTAAAGTATCCATGTAATTGGGCAGACTAGATGGGCCGAAAGGTTCTTATCTGCCGACATTTTCTATGTTTCTATTGGAACTCGTGCAAATGCCCCAATACCTCTACCGATACCTAGAAGCCAGCGCTGGGACAGCTTGACGGTTTCTGAGGGGCTGCTGGCAGAATGCATTAACAGCATTCTGCTCGCATTCCGCTCCAGCTGCCCACTTGTCCTCAGAACGCCGGCTGGCCATGTGGTTTTTCAAGTGACCGTCGGCCTGCGAAGGCTGTGATGCGGCCTCCAGCTGTGATCTCACGGGGGAGGCGAGATCTCGCAAAAGCACGTCAGAGCCTTCACAAGCTGGTGTCCTGGTCGGAGATCCACACAGCCAGTGTTTGGAGGAACAAGCGGCCAGCCGAAGGGGAATGCTGATGATGCATTGTGCCCGTAGCAGCATCTGAGAAGGGTCTGTGTTGGGTATACATGCATCTGAGGTCTGAGTGGGTATAAATGTTTCTGAGGTATGAGTGGGTATACATGTATCTGAGGTCTGAGTGAGTATACAATACATGTATCTGAGGTCTGAGTGGATATACATGTATCTGAGGCAGTGGTCGCACTTGCAACCAGGCCCTGGAATTCGGGCACTGGAGGGGTTCCCAGACAATGGCGTCTCTTTAATTAGGGGGCCTGGCCTAATTGTGGTATTCTGAAGGCGGCCGTGTTACTTTTTAAGACCGACCGCCAGCCAGAGAATTGAAGGTGGGGGCCTGGCGGCCCTCTCTGATGACGGCTGAATGAGATCTGACAGTGGGCTTCCAACTTTTTAATCTATCCCTCGGAGATGTCCTTTGCACACAATGTCCACAATGCAATCCTTATGAAAATTTATGGAGATCTGACCCATTCACTCCATTCTATGGCCAAAGCCACACAGTGAGGAGCAAGTGATGGAAAGATAATGTGGGGGGGGCAGTTTACAACACAAAATATCACACAATGGATGCACCAAGTGACACATATAGAGGGAATTATCACACAATGGATGCACCCAGTGACACATATAGAGGAAAATATCACACAATGGATGCACCCTGTGACACATATAGAGGAAAATATCACACAATGGATACGCTCAGTGACACATATAGAGGAAAATATCACACAATGGATACGCTCAGTGACACATATAGAGGAAAATATCACACAATGGATGCGCCCAGTGACACATATAGAGGAAAATATCACACAATGGAAGCACCCAGTGGCACATATAGAGGAAATATCACACAATGGATGCACCCAGTGACACATATAGAGGAAAATATCACAATGGATGCACCCAGTGACAATATAGGAAAATATCACACAATGGATATGCTCAGTGACACATATAGAGGAAAATATCACACAATGGATACGCTCAGTGACACATATAGAGGAAAATATCACACAATGGATGCGCCCAGTGACACATATAGAGGAAAATATCACACAATGGAAGCACCCAGTGACACATATAGAGGAAATATCACACAATGGATGCACCCAGTGACACATGTAGAGGAAAATATCACACAATGGATGCACCCAGTGACACATATAGAGGAAAATATCACACAATGGATGCGCCCAGTGACACATATAGAGGAAAATATCACACAATGGATGCACCCAGTGACACATATAGAGGAAAACATCACACAATGGATGCACCCAGTGACACCTATACAAGAAAATATCACACAATGGATGCGCCCAGTGACACATGTAGAGGAAAATATCACACAATGGATGCACCCAGTGACACATATAGAGGAAAATATCACACAATGGATGCGCCCAGTGACACATATAGAGGAAAATATCACACAATGGATGCACCCAGTGACACATATAGAGGAAAACATCACACAATGGATGCACCCAGTGACACCTATACAAGAAAATATCACACAATGGATGCGCCCAGTGCCACATAGAGGAAAATATTTTCTTAACAAACAAGAGAAAAACAAAACACATGTAAGATATCAGCAACATCAAATAAACTCAATAAGGACATTGCATTTTTTGGTAATAGTGGCTTTTAAAGCAGTTAGTGTGTTGTTAAGCACATATGACTGTTGGGGCCCCTCTTGATTCTAAAGATGTAGCCAGACACGAAGATTTGAGGACAAGTGGTCTAGGAAAATACACACAGTGCATACTAGTACTGAGCAAGCGACACCAGTAAAAGCACAAGCTAGCGAGCCATAAACTATATATGGACAGGATGTCTGCATGGTTTCTGTCACGATATTTCTGGGGTGCGTCAGCAGCGGTTACTCTGTATCTTTATGAATCACAAGGAAATATCGAGGGGGAAAGGTAACAACCATATTTACACATTACTTGGAAATCTCACGTTTACTAGGTATCTGTTTAGAATGGAGAACGCTTGGTGGTTTATAAATGAGTACATGGGGCTATCCCGTTCTAAACTACTGAGAAAAATAAATAAATATAACAAAAAAATGAGTAAAGGTATTTGAAAACTCACATTTCTGCAGCCAGTGCCACAGAATGGAAAAATAATGCTAGATATTACTGATTGAATGTAATATTTACTCCTTGTGCTGCAAAGAAGAGGACGGAGCGATCCATTGCCTCCTCTCGCAGAAAACGGAAGAACACGGAGAACAAATATTTTGCAAATCCGTCTGCTGACATTGAGCGATCCATGAGATCAAGCACATGCAATCTTGCAGGATGAAGTTACCGGTTGTGGAGAGCAGTGTGTAATACGTAAGTTACCGGTCTGCAACCGTGGCTCTCCACCTGACGACAAAGCAGGCTGCTAAAAAATCCAAAAACTGTGCTGTGAGGAAAAAAAAACCTTCTGCGGGAGAAAAAAAACCTTTCTTTGGTGCTGAAACCGAGTTTCAGCACCATGGACAGCCCCGTCCAGCACCGCCAAAGCAGGGGGAAAAAAAAAACTCTCTGAAGGCTGCAGGGCGGAGATAAACACCCAGGTCCTGGTGCTGAAATGGTTTTCAGCACCAGGGACAGCAATGCTGAAAGCAGCCGGCATGAAGAAAAGAAACAAAAGCCGCGTTCGGCGGGAGAAAAAAAAGCCTTTTAAAACAAAAAATGGGAACCTGAAATTTCGCTTAAATAATCCAGAAAAATACCTTAAAAATTCTAAAAAGATCAATAACTAAAAAAGGCTTTTTGCTGCGGATGAAAATAGTATACAGTTGAAAAAAAAAATTAAATAGATAATATTTTTTTACATTGAATCATATAAGATGTCTAACTGAATCACGTCTCTATGGGGCAATTTCCCTGCTGCGGCACGGACAGTTTAACTATACAATTCATCTTCTTTTATGTTTCCCTGCCACAGCACGGCGCTTTAATTATACAAGTCATCTTATATAAATTGTATCAGATCGTCTGATAAATCCCATTGAAATAGGAAGGATCGCTAGTCTGTTGTAGTCACAAAAAATCGTCTGAAGTCGTCTGATGTCGGGTGGATGCAGTGGAAGAGGGCTGATTCACCTGCATGCTGTGGGATCGGTCGGATGACTTCAGACGATATCGGATGATCACACCCTCACACAAATACGGTGCCAGTGAATGACCAGCCTTAAAGCTCTATTAATTCTCAGTGAATATGCTATTGGTCACCTGAAAGGATACCAAACAAGTGTCCCTATTTAAGAAGAATAGTCTCTATTTTAGGCTAGGGTCAGACGAACGCATTTTTCGCGTTGTCCGTGGAAAAGTGTGGTCGAACGAATGGACGTATTTTTTCACGACATACGCGTTAGCGGTCATACGATGCGCATATTCGTCCGTGATTTTGTACGGATCATCAATAAAACACTTTTTGTGTCTGGACGTTATGTTGGCCGGACATTAGCAGCGTCTGACGTCTCCTAATCACGCACACACGCCGCTATGCGGACGCAGCGCACTCTGTACGTCAGTACTAGCGGTTTGACGTTCTCGAAAAAATGCATTCGTTTGCCACTTACGTTGCACAGACGAACTTTTGTGCGGCCGTTCGTCGTGTGTTCCCCGGCATTGGACGTCATTTGCTGCTAGCACGGCCGTGATTTCGTGCAGCTAAACGCACGTTAAAACTGCGTTCGTCTGACCCTAGCCTTAGGCCCAAGTCCACTTCCCTGCCTCCCTCTTTTCTCTCCTCGCTTCCCACTTTTTAGGGTCCCCACCTCCTATTTACATTAACATTTTGCTGTTAGAACTCTTATAAAAGCTGGGGAAAAAATCCATTTTAATCAAGGTGAGCGTAGTGAAATGTGGGTCAATGAACACCATCATTCAGCTCACTGAGGAATGCACGGTGAAGACACGACAGAAATGTACCCTCTGGGGCCAGACTCTGCTGTACTTTCAAATTCTATTCACGTTTTTCACATTTAGCAACCGGTTCTTCTTACCAAATAACACACAAAATAATGCATTTTCTCTCAGTGAATTCGCAAAGGACACCTTTTTTTTTGGAGAGAAGACGGCAGATACGTAAGGAGATGAACAGGAAGCTAAAGTATGCCAAGATCTCTCAGGCTTGTTCTTTGACATTTTTGTTATTGACTGACAGGGTTTACAACCCTCCCACCCAGCTGTCCCAAGTTAAGCCGGACAAGCCCAAGTTAGGGAGACTGTGCTATCAAGAGAGCAATCTACCCCGTTTTCTCTGAGAGGCAGTTGGACACTTGCCCCATTTTCAGAAAGACCTCTTACTTTCCAGTCGGGCCTGCTCCTTTCCTTCATGCTCTGGATTGACACACACATTTTCTGTGGAGACCCACATTTTTAGGCTCTGCCACCCCTCTCCAGGTAGCATACCTCCTGATGTTGTGAATTATGGGTTGGCTGCTTGAGGAGTTGAGTTCTACATGGAGCAAACACTTGGACACCTCCTTCACATCTTACCAATTGGTGGTCAAATGGTTAGGACCATAGGTTGCCAGTAGTGCCCAGGAACTTCCTAAAGGAAGTGAGGTGGTCTTCCATCGCCCACTTCGTTCTGATCCCACTATCATGGCCACTCTCAGGGGAACTCTGTAAGGGGTCTACTTTTTACTTGGAGATCCAGTGGGATGACGTTAAGAGAGGTGGACCAGAGACTGAATTTCTTAGTGCACCTCTCAAGAGAAATGTGTACACCAGAGAATGTACTCTCCCACTTCTCATACCTCTGACTCACTGGACCACCAGGGAAAAAAGTAGGCTTGGGGCATTGAGGTCTTCTTTGGCCAAGGCACAACAAGAGCTGAGGGTGGCCTACACATGGGTACGAATGTTCCTTATATGTTTGACAGCCATGGCCTCTGTCTCTGAAAACTCTTGGTTGTTCCTAAGCAAAAATGTGCATTTATTTAACTTTAATTTGTACTAAATAAATATTTCATGCAATGCAATGTGCTGTACATGCCAGCGGGTAGGACCCCCTACAGCATCATGGTATCATGTAGCAGTTAAGGCTCACCCAGGCTGGATGAGGATTATGGAAACGCGGCGCCATGGCTTGTATTCAGGTTTCTATGCGTTCTTTTTTTTTGGTATCCTGCTTTATGGCTGCGAATGCATGGGTAGCTGTTCCTATTAAACAAATCTGCTTATTCAGCTGTCTAAAATAACGTTTTCTTTCTTCTTCTTCTTTTTTTTAATTTTCTTTGGCGACGGGAGTCTGAAGCGAAAATGTATTATTGCCAGACACTGGAGGAGGATCAATACCTCGATCTCCTGCATTACTACACCCCAAGGTTAATGAAACAGAGTTAATGGAAAAGCTGACATGTCCTTTGGAAGACTCTGACGAATAATGGATGGGGCACACGGGAAAAATAAACATCGGGAGGACCGGGCAGGTAGATGCTTGTTAGGATATCTGGATAAAAAAAAAAATATCGATTGATGAATGCATTTCATATGGGTTGTCTCATCTGGGAACCTGCAGCCGGGTTTGACCCAGAGCCGAAGATCCTACTCACACGTCCAAAGAAGGATAGAAGGTCTTTGCCAATATGTTGAAAGATGTAGTGTAATATCTGTGCATACCCTCATCATTCACACACATTATCAGGAGTCTCTGTATTTTTTCCTTTCCTCCTAAGGCCCCAAAAAGAACCTAGGCATGAGAATAGTTGGACGATGACACCATATTTGGTGACCTGTAGTTCAAAAACACCAGTAGGTACAAAAAATATATAAAATAATGCATGGAAATAGATTGCTCATCAGAGACGCCATATTTGTTTATACCTCGATATCACCAAGCCTACTGTACTGACACCTACTGGGTTCGGTGGTTGCACTGGGCAGTCAGTGAATGCAATTTTCTTTGTGTAGAGCAGAGCAGTCAAACTCCAGCCCCAGATGTTTCTGAACTACAACTCCCATGATTCACTGGCCATCTATCAGGGTTATTCAAAGAGATTCGAAAAGTCACCGCATGTTCGGTGACTTTTCGTTCTCTTCAATTTGGTTCCTTTTGCCGATCCCATTTCGGTGACCCTGCGGTGTATTTAGCGAGCACCACAGGGTCCCCGAATTGCAGGGAAAAGCTGCCGCAAACCTGACAAAAACTAACCGCAAAACCCACCGAATGCACGCCGAAAACCCCCAAAAACATCTGGATTAACCTGCCGAAAACCACGGAAAAACCTGAGCAGGAGCCGATCGCACACAGCCGAAGCAGCTGAAGCAGCTAAGACCGCAGACGAGGGAGGTGAATAAATTAGCAAAATAGTTTGTGTGAATCAGTGAAAATGAAACTCTGTTTGCAAAGAAACTTCTTAGCGAAAATGTCTGAAATTTACATATGAGATCCAGGGAATGATAATAAAAAGGGCTGTTACAGAAAAAATAAGAAAACGTAAAAATAAAATAAAAAATAAAAAAAAATCGGACTTTTAAAAAAAGAAAAAATTCAGAAAATGCTTAAAATATCCTAAAAAAATCTATAAATAAAGAGACTCTTTACTGCAGAATTTTATAATGAACGGTTTATTAGATATTGAATTAAAACGGGAATATTTTTAACATTGAAGCCTATGGGATTCTCCTGAATAAACTTGCCGAATTAAACCACCGAATGGCAGGGCATTTCGGGAACCTTTCACTGCTGGTTTGTGTTCTCTGAATAGACGAAGCAGTGCTTTTTCATAGGGATTTCACTGCCCTCGAACAGGCGCCGAACAGGCACCGTATGTGCAGGCAATTCGCCAGGATTTGGCGAATTGCCTGCTCTCTGGATAGCCGAATGGCCAGGAAAGGTAACCGGACGCTGATTTTCAGCGTTCGGTTACCTTTCTCAAGCAATTCGGAGCTCTTTGGATAACCCTTTATGACATTCAAAGAATTTTGGGAATTGTTGGCCATCAACATCTGTGTGCTGGAGTTGGACACCCCTGATCTCGACGTTATAGGGGTTATTCACTAACCACCCTACTTTGAAAGAATGGTGGCTTATCGTCTGTGACCTACAGTGGAGCAGGTATGGGGAAACTACGATGAATTCACTATTTGGGGGACTTGCACGGTAGCTCACCATACTTTTCACTGTTCTTTCCACTGTATGTTCTGTCATAGTTCTTCAGTGTCGTTTTCATTGGGGTTATCACTAGTGTTTCTGCCGAAGTTATTTACCATAGTTTTCGCTGTTGTTTCAGTCGGAGATGTCCAGCACTGTGTTTCTGGTTGTTTTCACCATAGTTTCTAAGGGTGGTCTATGGAGATCCCTATTTAAAAATGGCGGCAACAGGAATATTCACCAGTTTTGCAAACACACGTGAAACAACGGCAATTGGAAAATAGTCCCAGTTTATACTTTTTACATAAGAATAATGGTGGAACTGTTGTTCAGGACTGTTCAACGTTATTTGCAAAATTCTTGAGTTGCCGCTGTTAGATTTTCCTTATCTGGCTAGCTGAAGTTCTCCATACTTTCAACAACGGTGAATTTTTCCATTGGTTACACAATGATAAACATCGTTGTTTTGTGGATTACCCCTTTAACCTTGAAGAATATCCACTTTTCAGTGTTGTTATGTAGTAATATTGGTAAAAAACAAAAAATAAACTCAAGCCTAGCTCGTTAAACCTTGCAACAGCTCTACCTCTCCTCTAGGTCATTAATCATTCCAAGTTATTCACTAGACAGGCTACTGCGAAGAGTTGACCAGGCAAAAATGTACAATTCAGTATGTATTCCCAACAGCGTTTGCTTCGGCAAATAACACTATCCGCCATGATAGGCTTCCCTATCTTCTTGCCAAATGTCCTTTGCATCTCAAGATGGAAATACGAGCGCCCGTCTACTGCTGTCAGAGTTAATAATGCGCCACAGTCAAACCCACATAAAGAAAATCGTGAGAGTGTAATCTCCTGGAAAGGCCATTGTTGATTTAAATCCACTTTTCATGTAGGAAACCGTCAATGGAATCGTGTAAAACACATCACCGTACACCTAATATCAAATTCCCCGTCCATCTGAATTCCCTTTGTACTAATCAGGACGGCATGGCTGACCTCAACTAATAGACCGTTACCTGACACAATTTCGAATCACTAATGGCGCAAACAGTAGCACAAGAACAACATGAGTGAAATCTAATTAAACTAATGTTTCATGTGTATTCGGGTCTGCTAAACGGACGAATTATCCACTGGCGGCGTAGCTGCTCTTTACTCTTACAAGGAATAGGAATCTAAGTAATCAGGGTGGAGGAGCAACAGATGTCTAAGCTGACCACCAGGAATGAAATCCCATGAAAATCCGCTTTTTGGTAAAAACACAAAGGAGGTTATTCAAAAACACCAGCATTTGCTGTGTTGACGAATCTTCTGCTGCCGTTGTTTCAATTTCTTTCGAAATTTGTTGCGGTGCAACTATGGTAGACACTGGCGCTTACTGAGCAACCCCCAAAGTGTAACGTCATAGAAAATGAAATGTTATTGCCACATTGTGGCAGCCAAGTTGCCGGCACAGCCATCAAGTACTTTAATCCCAATCAAATGCCACAGCCAACCTGGGTAGTGTCTCTCACCCTGTGCCACTCTATGGACCCAGTCTACCCATCTTCTAGTGGCCATATCCAGCAGGACACTGCGCTATGTCTCAAAATACACATCATGTCAACATGGTTACAAGAACATGGCGATCAGATTGGTGACTCCAATGGCCTCCCTAGAACTTGATCTAAGTTCTGAGGAAAGACTAACAAGCTTAAACCTGTTTAGTTTAGAGAAACGGCGCCTTAGAGGGGATCTGATAACCTTATATAAATATATACGGGGCCAATATCAACCATTGTCTGATAACCTATTCATTAACAGGTCTATACATAGGACACGGGGTCATCCATTTAGACTGGAAGAAAGAAAATTTAGCTTAAAGCATAGGAAGGGTTATTTTACGGTGAGAACAATAAAGCTGTGGAATTCTCTGCCTGTTGAGGTGGTTGGGTCAGAGTCTGTACAGACTTTTAAAAAACGACTGGATGACTTCCTGCAGACACAGAATATTAAGGGTTATAATATTTAATATGGGGGTAAAAGCTTCTTGATCCAAGGAGAAATCTGACTGCCATTCTGGGGTCAAGAAGGAATTTTTTCCCGGTATGTTGCATATTTCAGACTGGGTTTTTTGCCTTCTTTTGGATCAACAGCAGTAGGTTATGTGGGAGAGGCTGAACCCGATGGACGCATGTCTTTTTTCAGCCTATATAACTATGTAACTATGTAACCTTGGACATGGGGAGGAAAGGTAGATTTGCATCAGAACTAACTGTAAAGCCAACAAATCAAAGCTACTGCATGATGTCATCATGTGAACATAACAATTTGGGATACATATATAAACATCAAGAAAGATAAGAGAAATCCAACAGTCATAATATTCTTCAGATAGACACTCTGCTTTAGATTAGTGATGTCCCGTACCTTTATTCCATACACCATATCTTCAACATAACCCCATAGAAAGAAGTGGAGGGGAGTGATATCTGGTGAACGAGGTGGCCATGGAATTGGGCCACCCCTTCCAATCCACCGCTCTGGAAATGTGTCATTTAGGCCCCAATGTGTGGTGCAGCATCTTGCTGGAAAATGATGGTTGGTTGAAGGTCATGTAGTTGTGGTGCCACATATTCAGTCAAAAGGTCAAGGTAAACATTTGCAGTAATTGATATCTCGCCGAAGAAAAACGGACCAATGATTCGATTGCACATGATCCCACACCACACATTCATCTAAAGCAGAGGATCACTGACGCCATCGCCACCATTGATGAGGGGAAGCTACAGCCAACATGGCAAGAAATCCAGTACCGTCTTGATGTGCTTCATGCAACTAATGGTGCCCATATAGAGGTGTATTAAATGAGGCAAAAAAACCTTCACTATATACGTCTCATTTTGTAATGATTTTCACTTATCTGTCTTTTCCTTTGCCTTTGTGATAAATGTATGAAATTGTAAAGAGACTTTACGGACACCCTGTATATGTTATATCATTGTAATTCCATTGTATTTATTTCAGCATATTCTGTTTCCCTTTCTAAGTAATTCTGCCTTTCCCTGTAACCGATGTTGTAAGTGTTTTACTTCCTCTTGTCCATTAATGATATTGAGGATTATGATGGAAGATGATGTTTTTTTTTCGCTGCCTAATGAAGCCACATTAGCAATATCCGAATTAAATCACGGAGCAGCAAAATCCATCATCCAGCATTCTGCACAAATAAAGGAGCTCGTTATGGGAAGTTCAGCAACATGAATGTAAAATTTGTGAACCGTGTAAAGAGGAAGGCCGGTCTGGCCATGTGTTCCAGTGAAATGTATTACTTATTGTAAGTGGAACTCTAACCGCATTGGCTGAAAGAAGAGCCAATCAAAACACAGGCATGGCTTCACAAGGCTGTGACAAGGTGTGGCTACGCGCACCCACCCCATCTTTTTTTCCCCCTAGCGGTCCTGTGGGTCAAAACTACCATAGAAAATAGTGTTCTATACACCTTGAGACAGAGAGTCATACCCTGGGGATACCACCAGGGAAAAGTATCAATACCCATGTGAGGTAAATCAAATGGTCTGAAAAGGTGTAACCTGAATATCCAGGGCCTTTACAAGATAGTTAGGCAAGACAAAAGGAATTTCAGCCTAAAGCATAGGAAAGGTTTTTTCACAGTGAGAACAATAAAGCTGTGGAATTCTCTGCCTGTTGAGGTGGTTGGGTCAGAGTCTGTACAGACCTTTAAACGACTGGATGACTTCCTGCAAAAACATAATTAAGGGTTATAATATTTAATATGTGGGTAAAAGCTGCTTGATCCAAGGAGAAATCTGGCGCAATCTGGGGTCAAGAAGGAATTTTTTCCCAGTATGTTCCATAATCGGCGAGCGCTTCAGACTAGTTTTTTTTTCCTTCTTTTGGATCAACAGCAGTAGATGATATGTGAAAGGATGAACCTGATGGACGCACGTCTTTTTCTCAGCCTGTGCATCTATGTGGCTATGTAACATATGCTTATAGGCATGGGGTCAAGTCCATCAGAAAGAATTGTGGGAACTCACCATTATTTCAGCCTACTCCCCCATGTAATCATTGCCCTCAGCCCTCACTGGAAAGTGATATTGATACTTAAACTATAGCCAGGCTGAGTTTTTGGGAATCATTATGATTAACGTAAAAAACATATATACAAATAAAACCTTAAAAAACTAATTTTTTAGGCTGTGGGACAAATGGGAATCCAGTTCCCTCTGCAAAAAAAAGTACTGGAACTACGTTCTCGCAAGTTCCTGCACGACTTGATCCCTGCTGATAGGGTCGGGGAGGTATCAGATACTTCCTGTTCTGGGCAATCTGAGTTTCCCAGCCAGAAGTGGACCTTTAGCTTTAATTAAAACAGAGATATAAAGGGTACGATGGTATTTCAGTATGTTAAGGCTATGCCAGTGCCTGCCGGGAATAGGGTTGGGTGAGGAAAGAAATGCTTAACATCATCAGGCCTTCGCCCCATTGTTTCTCCGTATTATCTCTTCCTTCAGACGTTGTTGTACTTACACAGAAAGGTCTATTTTAGGAATCACATGCAAACAGCACAAAATTCCATCTGAAATTCCATTTACAGGAAAAATAAACCTTGTACAGTTATTCTCGATAACAGAATTAAAGGGCAGATATCGGTGTCTCGCGACTTCTATATATAACGTTTTCATCGAATCAGGTTGAATCACCATGATTTTAGTAGCATTGTGTTTCCAGAGTTTATATTAAACCAATAAAGGTTCAGATTGTCACCTAGGAACAATGTCGGAGTATATTTATCCCCCATCTCGATATCTCTGTGTCATTTCCACCACAACATGTACATCTCCAACAGAAGAGGACTCATGAGCTTTAGATTCAACAGTGACTTTGTCTCGGTGACACATCCATGTCCACTTCCATGTTGGTGGTGGTGGAAGAGGGGAAAGAAGAAAGGACTCTCCCACAACTCCGCGTTCTCTACCCCACCAAAACTAATATCTCTCTTGGGCCCATAAAGACCATTAAATTATCCGTGAATTGTCCAGTGTGATGTACCAGAGATGCCAGTACATTTTTTTCTCAGCCTTAGAAGATAAACTGACCAATGGCTAATTACAGCAAACAGGGGGCCCTAATCCGATCCTGTTGTTAACATAGCAGCTCGCAGCATGCTATTCCACGTTTGTGGCCCATAGTTCAGCTGCTTACTGTACTTTAATGGCTCCTATACTTTGTATACCTAGTGCAGGAACCAATAATAACGGCACAAAGTGAGAACTGCGGTCTATCCCAACGTAGCTGCCTGTTCTTGGCTCAACTTGGCATTCTGCAAAGCATACGACTCACAGAGCCTGGTGTTAAGTGATTTTGCTTTTGCAAAATCACTTGCAACTTATTTTTATCCCAACCAAACTACGCTTTACTTACCACATATCCCACGGTGCAGATGGAGCAATGATTTGCCTCTTCGACTTAAACAGGAAACCCCTGCAACCTTCCTGGCGGGGTTTCTTTCCCCTGCAATAAATTTTCTCCAGCACTACCTTCAGCTTGTAGCCCTGCTGTTTTCTTCTTTCTTGCCTCTTCGACTGTCTGTGAGCAGGAGAAGACTGGAAACAAATAGTTCCCAGAGTACTTTTTCCGTTGCTGCATGACCCAAACCCCGGTCACTTGCAGTGCTCACAGCAGGGTCCATGGAGTCCTATGCAGCGGATGTCAATCTCAGTATTTGTTGCGACTCCCAACTCTTCCGACTCTGGGTCAGAATAGCCCGGGTGACAGGGAGCCACTAAGAGTAATTGGCTCAAGCCAATTTTTTTTCTTTAGTCGTTCCCTAATGCCGATAGGGTCAGAATAGGGCCCAGAATATTTTATCAGTAACACTCCAACATGGTATAAGCGCGTTTTCCGTAAATATTTGCAATGGAAGCCTTGGAGCTGACAGTGTGGTATCATGCTTGGGGGGCGCATATAATACACCAGTTACAAAGAATGAGGAGACTAGCGGTGTTTCTTCACAATAGTGAAAAAACGGATATGATAATACTACACAGATATATAGGAGACCTGTATAAATAGATCTTTGTAGACCTGTTCATTAGGAGGACTGTAGAAGAAAGAGTTCGAAACATCAGAATCAAAGAAAGAATTTAAGCAAGCGCAGGAGTGGACTGGTGGTGGGCCCCAGAGAAGGTACAAGCCCTTGGACACAGATCTTTATCCATGGCCTCCCAGTATTTCCTAGGTAAAGTAGTCATGGACTTTGAGCAAGAGCCAGGGAGGATCGAAACAAGGAGTAACACAGGGAACTGTTACCAGTCTACCTCTATGCATGGCAGAGCGAGCTGCTCTCTCCACCGTGGGATGAGAGGTACGTTTCAGATTTTTGGGGGGATTATTTTACAGTGTTAAGTGATTTAGCAAAAGCCAAATCACTTAACATCACATTCTGAGAGTCGGCATTTCTTTGAGAAATACCGTCTCCAGAAGAGAAGAAAAAGCTACCATGAAATAACAAATTTTTCACCCCCCAGGCACAAGTTAACACCTCCTATACAAGGTATAGGAGACGGTAATGTACAGTAAGTAGGACCTGTGACGGAGTCACAAGCAGAGCTTGCAGCAAGGTCAAAATAGCAACTGCAGATGTTACGATATTGGCTCGAACCGATTTGTGTATCGGCTCCAGCCGATATTGTAATGGCAGTAATGGAGTCGGTCCAGAAGCATTCAATAAAAATCCATATTATAGAAAAATCAACGTTTCGGCCAACAAACGATCTTTATCAAAGTATCTAAACCTTACATTCTTTTCAATCCTTTTCTCCGCACACTGAGTGAGATGTTTAGCGAGCGGAGCCATTCGTTCCAGAAACAGAGGTTTACATCATGGACCTCGCTCTGCAGACTCCGCTATAAACTCAATTGACCTCGGAGTTTTTGGTCTGAATTTCAGCTGGGGCTGCCGTGCCAAACATTTCATACAGAGCTGCCAGTTTCCAAGCAGTTTGGAGTATGTTCAACATATGACAGTGAAATAGCTTTCAGAGGTTTCCTGGAAAATGCAACTATCCAAAGGACTCCGTAACCGAATTCGCCGGCCCGCTCCAAGTCAGGAGGAGCTGTTTGCTCTGAAATGACAGGCTACAGAAGACTTTAAAGGTCTCTTCCAAGAAAGGACGGATTTACTTTTTTTGGGAACATTTATGGTCACACTTGGAAAAAAAAGTCAATTTTTTTTCTTGTCTTAAAAACAAAAAATTAAAAAAAAAAAGAATTCAAAAGAAAATTCAATGATACGTTTTTTGGTTTCTAGAAAAACTCGCCATTTATTCATTTTTTTTTTTTTTTTTCAATTCGACACTATGTAATTTATAATCTAATCCTTCAAAGCCGCTTTAGGGAGTAAAATTTTTTTTTTTTTAAAAAAATGACTTCCAAAGGGAAAAGATAAAAGACCAGAAGAATTTTTATAGGCCTCTAACTCGTAATCTTGAATTTATATCTCAGGACGATTTTCTCAGGGAAGTTAACGAAATCCACACTGGGCCATAACACGGAGCTCCCACCTGCTACACAGACTGGACACGGCAGAGATAGTCATACGTTACTCAACAAACAAAAAAAACCTGGTGCAATTCGGAAAGATGTGGCTTTTAAAAAATATACATTAAAAAATATATATTTTTTTAAAATGCAAATAAAAATGGTATGAATTTTATATTTTATTACTATTTGTAACATCTAAAACGTCTCGTTTTCTGGTTTGGAGCCTCGGAGTATTAAAAACAAAATAAAAAAGTAAAGAAATACCACGAATCAAGAGGATCTAATCCGTCCAATTAAAAGAGGGTGGCAGTATGGTGCTCCCATTCCTTTACATCTATGGATTTTAATGTGAGCAACTGCAAAACGTGCCTTTTCATCACTCGGGGCAAAAAGGCCACTGCACCGCCTACATATACACATATACCTACACATACACATACATATACATATATATATATATATATATATATATACATTGCCTGGCATAGCCAATAGGTGCTCGCCTTCCAGTGGGTAATTACGGCAGTGATTAATATGTTTCAGCATAAAATGAGGTCATGTGACTCCCTGAATATACTGGATGAGCAGGTTTTTCCATCAATGGGTTTTTTCTCCCCTGATGGCACAGCGGGCATATTCCAAGATGGCAATGCCAGGATTCATCGGGCTCAAATTGTGCAAGAGTGGTTGAGGGAGCATGAGACATCATTTTCACACATGGATTGGCCACCGCACAGTCCAGACCTTAACCCCATTGAGGTTAATCTTTGGGATAATGTGCTGGAGAAGACTTTACGCAGCGCCGCGACTCTCCCATCATCAATACAAGATCTTGGCCACAAATTAATGCCCCTCTGAACGCAAATAAATGCTGTGACATCGCATGAGCTTATCGACAAATGCGTGCCGCAATCACAGCAAAAGGCGACACAACCAAATATTACAGGTTGTGACTTTTTTGTGTGTATACTGTATATACAGGCAACCATAACAAATAAGGCCACTGCAATGACGGGCCGTCACCACGCGGCTGTCACTGTGAAAGAGTGCGCTGACATCATCGGTACCCGATATGGTGACGTACAGGAGGGATATGCAAATCCTGACTGCCTGGTGATGCTTGTATGGGTGGACAAAACTCCTCTGCTTCACAGGACTGGAGGGAGAAGGGGGCAAAAAAGTGGTCAGGATGTGTTGAGTGTAGAGGTGTACAAAGCTGAAAAATTTGTTTTTTTTTTCATTTCAAAATAATTTCATTTTCGGAATTTCGTTACATTTTGATTCATTTTGTTTCGTTTTTTCGTTTTCCACTGGGATCGCAAAAAAAATCCCATTGTAATTTTGTATCGATTCGACATTTGATATTGTTTTGCATTTTGGATCACTAAATAAAGCCCCAATAAATCAAAGTTTGCCGTTAAAAGGTAAGCTAGGGATATATATTGAGATTTCCATTGGCATGTGGTGCTGACAACAGATTCAGCACCACAGGCCAATTTACAGGGACAGGGGTGGTTTGTGAAACAGTCAAACGAATCTGTTTAGTTTCATAATGTTGTTTGCTTTAGTACTGGCTAGTATGTAATGTAAGTTGGGATCGAATCAATATTTGATCACTAAATAAAACCCCAATTAATCAAATCCTGTTCAGGAATCATATAATCAATGGTTCTCTTGTGGAAGAGTATAACGAATCAAATTGGTTTTATACGAATAGTATAAATATACGAATTTAGTTTTGTTTTTGTTTCAATTCAGATGAAATCAATTCGTTATTTCGGAAGTACTTCTGAAATACGAATTAAAGAAATTCGTAACGAATTGAAATTCGTTACGAAACGAATGCACACCTCTAGTTGAGTGTCCCTTTAAAGTAGACAAAAAGAGCACTTCAAGTCTACATCACTTATTTTGGTTATTTCAGTGAAAGAATAACCTGATCATCCATAAAAATCCCCAATATAATCCGACGTAGCGAATACAAATCGCAAAAACCAAGCCTACAGCCGCTCCAACACCGAAGTGAATTATGTAACATGTACCCCAGCACAGGAACAATGACCAAAGGCGTTTTATAAAGCTATACCCCTCCAGCCACGACCTTTCGAATCAATACCTAGAGCTATGATATCACAACCAAGAAAAATTTATTTTAAAAAAAATGGACCTTTCTGCCATAAAACAGGGAACGGTTTCGTCGAACTCTGCTGACACTGCATGGCTATTGCCGTGCGTGTCGCAACAAGTACGCGCGGCTTTAGCTTTGAAGTACGAATGACTCCGTGACCTCAGATTACGAAAAAGGCAATCTCAGGTCGCGCTGAACTTGAATTAAATTATGTAATAATCCTAATTTTATTTGTTTATTTTTTATTCTATTTAATGGACTGAGAAAATGCAAGAAACAACACCAACATTTTTCACACTTTATTTGAAATTTAGGCAGAATAAGGCGACCATTCACTAAATAGTGAATTCATCATATTTTTGTCAAAATGGAATCGCCGAAATGTGGCAAATTGCAGCGACACACAAAGCACCTAAATTAAGTAATATTAAGTAATATGATAATATAATATTAAGGTAGTACAGGTTGAGTATCCCTTACCTGAAATGGTCAGCGCAGACGTGATTTGGATGTGGTTTTTTTTGGGATATTAGAATATTTGCATATAAGAATGAGATATCTTGGGGACGCGACCCAAATCTAAACATGAAATTCATTTATGTTTCATACACATCTTATACATGTAACTACATGACCCACCATAGTGACATGTTATAAGAGCTAAACTGGCCGTCGCTGGAATCCAGACGCACCCTTCACCTTTCCAACCTGGTGTTTAAGAGCTTTTCTGGGAAGCTACCACCCTACCTGAATAGGCTGCTTCCCTCAGCAGCTCCCTCATCCTATAACCTCCGATCCAGGACCTGCACCTTACTTACAATATCACAATACAAAAAGACAGTGGCTCGGTCCTCATTTTCCTACAGAGCACCGCAATTATGGAATAACCTCCCAGACGCCATCAAATCTTCCCCCAGTCTTAAGTCCCTTAAGAGTTCCCTATTAACATACCTCAATAAGGAATGCACCTGTAAACATGTAACATAGTGACTATATACAGAATGCACCTGTAAACATGTAACATAGTGACTATATACAGAATGCACCTGTAAACATGTAACATAGTGACTATATACAGAATGCACCTGTAAACATGTAACATAGTGACTATATACAGAATGCACCTGTAAACATGTAACATAGTGACTATATACAGAATGCACCTGTAAACATGTAACATATTGACTATATACAGAATGCGCCTGTAAACATGTAACACAGTGACTATATACAGAATGCACCTGTAGACATGTAACATAGTGACTATATACAGAATGCACCTGTAAACATGTAACATAGTGACTATATACAGAATGCACCTGTAAACATGTAACATAAAGGGTTATTCAAAGAGAATCGAAAAGTCACCGTACGTTCGGTGACATTTCGTTCGCTTCGATTCGGCGCGATTCGGTGATCCTATTTCGGCGACCCTGCGGTGTATTCAGCAAGCACCACAGGGTACCCGAAGTGCAAGGAAAACCCGCCGCAAACCCACTGAACACTCACTAAAACCCGCAAAACAGCTAGATTATCACCGCCGAACAAGGTGGAGAAACCCGAGCAGGAGCCGATCAGAGCGGAGAGCAGCTGCCGGATAAAGCCGACACCGCAGACGAATGGAGTAAAAAAAAAAACCTGTTTGCTTGAATGTTTGAAAAGTGAAACGCTGTTTACAAAGAAACTACAGAACGAAAATGTCTGGAATTTACATATAAGATCCAATGAATGATAATAAAAAGGTTTGTTACAGAAAAAAGAAAAAACTATTTAAAGATAAAAACAGGAGAAAAAATTCGCAAAAAAAATCCCGAAAAATGCCTAAAATATCCTAAAAAATCTATAAATAAAGAGACTTTTTACTGCAGAATAAAATAATCAACGGTCTATTGAATTAAAACGGGAATATTTTTAACATTGAAGCCTATGGGATTCGCCTGTATAAATCTGCCGAATTAAACCACCAAACAGCAAGGCAATTTGGCAGCTTTTCACTGCTGTTTTGTGTTCTCTGAATAGACGAAGCATTGATTCTCTATGGGGATTTCACTGCCCTCGAGCAGGCACCGAACAGGCACCGTATGTGAAGGCAATTCGCCAGGATTTGGCGAACTACCTGCTCTCTGAATAGCCGAATGGCCAGGAAAGGTAACCGAACACTGATTTTAAGCCTTCAGTTACCTTTCAGACACAATTCGGATCTCTTTGAATATCTTCTCTTATAGTGACTATCAGGGTTATTCAAAGAGATCCGAATGGCTGCCGAAAGGTAACTGAAGGCTTAAAATCAGTGTTCGGTTACCTTTCCTGGCCATTCGGCTATTCAGAGAGCAGGCAGTTCACCAAATGTACCAGCTGGGTGGAGTAGAGGTAACATCACTGCTCTGCATGGAGAGAGCCTGTGGAGCCATGGGCTCGATTCTTCCCCTGCTCTTCCCCCTTGGGAGTATATTCCCAACCTGCAGTCCAGTGTTTCCCATCCCTGGTCCTCAGGTCCCCCTAACAGGCCAGGCTTTAAGGACTGTATCCTGCAATCACTGAGCAGAAAATCATATCACCCGTGCTCTGCTTCATATGTCCTGCAAACCTGGCCTGCTAGTGGTCCCTGAGGACCAGGGTTGGGAAACACTGCTTCAGAGTGATTCTGGCTTCACTGCCAGCACGCCAACCCTTTCCGAGTGGCTGGGACAGAGCATAGCGTCATCGCTCCACCCCGTCACGACGTCAGATCTCAGCACAGACGTCCGTGCAGAGATAAATGATTGCCAGTGCGTTGGGCAGATGTTTACTCATTTGCAAGGACAGCACATTGGCGAAATTGAAAGCTTTATCTCGTTCACATGAGAGGGTCTCCTCACGATGGGCTCACTTTAACAGAAATGATGGGAAAGGTTTTTAAAAATAGAGTTCCCTTTTGTTTGCCCTTAAATAACTGGGCAGGGGCAGCCTGTGGCCTGTGCCCAATTATTCTTTAATTATTTTTTTGTTTTTGGAGTGAATTTACTCACCTTCTCTCCCTTGGCACACGCTGCTCCTCTTCTTCGGCGTCAGAAACTCCCAAACCCAGAAGTCTTTTAAACTACGTTACACGGTTTATGCTCCTATGCAACTTGTGCAGCGCAGGAGCTGTAAATTGCGCCCGGCCGCTATGGGACTTGCACACGTTCCGTAGTGCATGCGCAGGGCTACAGATCGGGTCTGACTCGATCGATCGCTGCCTCTCTGAGACCGCTCACTATTGCAGGTGGTCTCAGAGGGATGACGTTGGTACGCTCTCTGCATGCTGACATCACTAGTGACCGGCAGCCAGGAAATTCAAAATCCTGGCTACTGGTGATGCTGGATGGGGTGGAGGAAACCCCTCCACTTCACCCAGTGTTTACACCTGATTGGGGCAGCAGGGGGATGGAGCGGGCACTCCTCACATCCTGACCACTTTAAGACAATAAAGTGGTCAGAATGCGTAGCGTGCAGGGCAGGATTTGTAATTAGGCAGAGTAGGCATATGCCTACAGGTGTCTGCCACAAGGGGGTGCCTTGCTCTGTGTGTAAAAATGTTTTTACAATAATTTAGACCACTGTATCTCTGGATCCCTAAGGGCTAGAAGGACACATGACGTATCGTTGGAAAGACAAAATTATGACCTTTCTATTACTACAAAATACATCTAAGGGGTTATTCAGAGAAAGGTGAAACTTAGGAGAATGCCTGGAGAAGTGAAAATTCTAGCAGGGCTATTCAGAGAGAGGTGAAAACCTTGAGACTTGCCAGGAGAATGAACAATCCAGACCAAATAGCCGATTTGGAAAGTGAGATAAATGGGAGAATTTTTCTGGTTTGACTATTTTGACCTAGAATTTTCAATTCTCCAGTCATTCTCAAGGTTTTCACCTCACTCTGAATAGCCCTGTAGGTCAAAATAGCCAAACCATAAAAATTCTCCCATATAACATATATCTCACTTTCCAAATCGACTATTTGGTCTAGATTGTTCTCTGCTCCTGACAGTTCTCCTGGTTTTTACTTCTCTCTGAATAACCCTGCAAGGTTAGATTTATATAAAAATAAATTGTTTCTCTTTTTTCTGACGCAGCACTATTATTCAGTTTACAATTATAAAGTGCACAGTGACGCTGCGCTAACTCACCTTCTCATTTCCCACACTGCCAGCAAGAGTGGAGCTGATGATGCAACGCATTGTTTCATCGACAACCTAAACTGTGGCACTGCATTGAGGAGAGACTTTGGAACCCGCATCTCTGAATTCTACAACGCACAAGGTTAAGTGAGGTGTCATTGGAAAGGTCAGAGTCTGGTCTTTATAATGATACCAAACATGACCAAGTAATGTGTAAAAATAAAAATAAAGTAAATGCAAAATGTATTTTTTTCTCTGATCTACAGCAGAGGCAATATATGCTTATACATATGAAACAAACAATGCTGCTGCAATAACTCAACTAAGGCAACAGATTCTGCCCCTTCCTTTTATTTGAGCACAGAGAGAAACTGCTTTAGTTTAAAAAAAATAAAAATTTGTTTGCCCCAAAACAAAAATGTAAAAAGTAATTTTGGCATGTTTCTTTTTTTTGGGGGGGGGGGGGGTAGGGGCACTCCACAGTGCTCTGCCTACAGGCTCCTGAGATGTAAATCCGGCCCTGGTAGTGTGTCCCTTTAATTAAAAATCTGGGCGCTAGAATCACTCCTCTGCAGACATGTTTCCGTGCGTTCATTTATTTCAATAAAGATTTGTTTATAATATTGAAAAGGATCAGATGATGTCATCTGTCAAATTACATTCTCTTTCGTGGGAAAACAATCCCCACCACCCTCTTGCAGCTCTCTAAACGTGCCGCCTGTCATTATCGTGTTTCTCGAGAGATATTCCTGAAATAATAATAGACTCTTAGGGCCGAAGTGGGATTAACCGCAGACAGGTGCTAAGTCATTGAAGCTTGTGGAAGATGGGAGATAAGAGCATGGAATGTCACCTACAGGTAGCGACTGATAACTCAATGATACACATGATGGGATGTGTTCTATGGCCAGGGAGCTTATGACACAGGGTCTAATTGCATATCCCGGCACCGCGCCGCAGGCATGTCAGGCAGAGTGACATTACATCACCGTTTGTATCACTTGGCCGCAGGCAGAACAGGCTTTGTAAGTTCTTTATCTCGCACTAACTTTGCTTCCCATAATGGCGTCTAACTATATGGCACTGCTGGGACTTGTCGTATTGATATTGTAAAGCTGGGCAAGACAAACGAGCACTTCGATCCTTACGGCTGGAAGAACAAAATGATGATACGTTATATTGGAGGGTGAGGAAGACAAATTAGGGCTTTTTTTTTTTTGGTCATGCCATATTGGTCGAAAAAACGTCCTTTATTCCCAATTCAACATGTCCATATTGAGCTATAATATGACCCCGCGCACCACTAACTCGACATTGCTCATCCTTAACATCTCTCCATCCATTCTGTGCAATTGATGGGTGTAAATCCACTGCCTTTGCAGAGTTCTCCAGCTTTCTATCAATGATTTCGGAAGCCATCCCTTGCCAAGACAATAATGCTCGAGTTTTCCAAAACCATGTGAAATATTACAATCTTCATCTATAAAACAACCAGGAGCCAATTCCTAACAAAATACATGTGGGAAATTATCAAGATGCCCCCCCCCCCCATTAACCATTGATATCACTCACTTAACGTAAACCAACATTCACACTCAAGATTGATAATAATGTAATAATGATTTTATATATATATATGTTACGGGTAAAGCCCAAAGTGCGTTTAATCCTAGGATTACCCGGGTAATCCTGACATTACCCAAAACCGCTGGGTAAGGCTAGGGTCAAACGAACGCATTATTCGCAGCGACCGTCAAAAAGTGCGTCCGAACGCATTGACGTATTGTTTCACGGAATGCGCATAAACGTTCATACGATGCGCATTTTCGTGCGTGAGTTTTTACGGATCGTCAATAAAACACTTTTTGCGTCTGGACGTTATGTTGGCCGGACATGAGCAGTGTCTGACGTCTCCAAATCACGTACACACGCCGCTAGCGGACGCAGCGCACTCTGTATGCCAGTACTAGCGGTTCTGCGCTCTCGAAAAAATGCGTTCATTTTCCACTTGCGTTGCGCGGCCGGACTTTCGTGCGGCCGTACTTCGTATATTGGCCGTCATTGCGCGTCATTTGCTGCTACTGTGGCCGTGATAAAGTGCGCCTAAATGCACGTTAAAAATGCGCTAGTCTGACCCCAGCCTAAAGATGCAAAAAAATGAAAATTTCGGACTTTACCCGGGTAATTTTAGGACTAACCACCTGCCCTTGGGTAACGGTCTGGAAGAGCTAAAAAATTCGCACTTTACCCGGATAATGTGCAAGTCTGAAGCTTCACCTGGGTAATCTGAGGACTATCCGCAGCTTCACCTGGGTAATCTGAGGACTATCCGCAGCTTCACCTGGGTAATCTGCAGAGCATCCAACCCCGCTTGGGTAACAGTGAATTTTGCTATTATCTATGGATATTATCAACGAAAATGGCAAAAGATAAACATTAAAATGTATTGCGGATTTAATGAATATACAGAGTGACAGGATATGTTTCTTATATGAATGTGAAAGAGTTACATGATCTTTATTATGTGTCATATGTGCTTATATATCATTTATAAAACATAATAACCATCAGGTTACTCTTTATATAATATCTTTATCTTCGTAAATTCATTTTTAGACAACGCACAGAGTCACATGACGGTTATTTAGTGAGGTTTGTGACCGTGGATACAATTTCATTAAAAATAACAAAAAACACAATTTTGTTATGGGTCAGATAACAGTTTGCAGCTTTACCCGGGTAATCCTCGGAATTCAGTCGTGAAATTATAGATAGAACCTTTGTAGCGCATCAAAAATAGATTTAAAGGTAGACTTCAACAAAGAGGTATATCAAACATAAAGTGCTTCAGTCTTAAGGTGACAAATATTCAATCATAGTACACATATAAAAGTGCAATGTGCCATAGAACACAGTAAAGTGCAACAATATATAAAATTCCAGCAGTGCGATGGGTATAAGAGAGTCTATAAAGTGCAACAGTGTCCAAATGTGCAAAATGTGCAAATTCAATGATATCCAATACAACAGTATGAATACCAGTGGGAAAAATTCCTTAAAATTTACTTCTCTTTATGTTCAAGCGATGCACAAATATAGTCCTCCTTTCTTGGTCTGTGTATCTCTTGCCGTCTCTCAATAGTGGAGAGGATAGCCAGAAAGGAGAAAAAAGTTTTTGGAGATTTTTTTGGACAATAGTGCACCTAAATATACCGACTGAGGAAGGCTGTTAATGCCGAAACGCGTCTCGGTAACGCATCTGTCCATTCTTTAATATGCAATAAATTTTTTAATACATTTTATATGGTTTATATTCTATTGACTACTCTCCTTGGATATATACTTGCCACCGCTTGGAAGCTCCTGATATCTGGCCCTCAGATGGTTGAGAAGAGGTTCTGGGTATCCACCATAGTGTACCTGATGCTGTATTGAGTGAGCCTGTGTGGAAGAGGCTCCATATCTGGTGAGTTCAATACATTATCACCTCTTTTTTATCATAATACGGTAATATACTATGGGAGCGCTGTCTATTATCTTATTGTAGCCATCGCAACCAGAGTTGAAGATTTAAGAAGGGATACGCCACCCTCTATATGGCTGGAAGCTCCTAAACCTAGAGCCAGGGATTTTTTGGGCTCTTATAAATGTGAGTTTCCATATTCCTACGAGTGATTTATTTGCCATATTTAATTGGGATTTTCTGCACGCATATTTCTTCATTTTTTCTCTCCCCTCCAATTTTTTTTTTTTTTTTTTTCCTTTCTCTCACTTTTTTCTCCTTTCTGGCTATCCTCTCCACTATTGAGAGACGGCAAGAGATACACAGACCAAGAAAGGAGGACTATATTTGTGCATCGCTTGAACATAAAGAGAAGTAAATTTTAAGGAATTTTTCCCACTGGTATTCATACTGTTGTATTGGATATCATTGAATTTGCACATTTTGCACATTTGGACACTGTTGCACTTTATAGACTCTCTTATACCCATCGCACTGCTGGAATTTTATATATTGTTGCACTTTACTGTGTTCTATGGCACATTGCACTTTTATATGTGTACTATGATTGAATATTTGTCACCTTAAGACTGAAGCACTTTATGTTTGATATACCTCGTTGTTGAAGTCTACCTTTAAATCTATTTTTGATGCGCTACAAAGGTTCTATCTATAATTTCATTTTTGGTTAATGCAGATTTTGGTTGTTTTTTGTGTATTTTGCTCTTATCCCTTTGGGCAGCATCTCACTACTTATTAGTTATAATTTAACTACTTCATAACACTATAGTAATCTGGTTTATAAATAGGCGCCTACGCTGTATGAGACATATATATATATATATCTTTCTTCTTCTCGAAATTCAGTCACCTGTGACCTGCTGAAAACCCAAGAAAAGCCGAGAACCCAGAGGCGTTTGGATACTTTGCAGATTACCCGGATAAAGTCTGATGTTTCGTTGCACATCACACTTTATCCAGCAACACTAGGGTAATGTGCGAATTACCTGGTTAAAACAGAGCAGAAAAGTGGATTACCCAGAGGCCTCTAGATACTTTGCAGATTACCCGGGTAAAGTCCGAAATTTCATTTCACTTCGGACGTTTGCTAATGACGCCTGGGTAATGTCAGGATTAACCGCACTTCGGGCTTTACCTGTAACATATATATAAAACTCAGCAAGGAGAGCAGCACTCAACCTTTACCAAGCACAGAGGGCTGGTGCCTCTCAAGACAAAGATACAACTAACCAGGAGGAGAGCACACGCCAACTAACACATACAAACTTCAACCGTAGCTTATACATTTAAACATTAATGGCTTTACCAAACTTTACCAAATTTTAACCTTTAAAGATTCTAAAAACTCTTAACCCTTTCAGGATTTCAACAGTTTTTAACCCATTCAAGATTCTTTTACAAGGTTTTTAACCCTGTAAAGACAAGCTTTAAAATATGTGGGCCCAAAGGGAACTCAGTTTTCTGTTGCAAAAATAGTGCAAGAACTGCAATTCCATGCGTCCCTCCTGAACATGACCTCTGAGAACAACTGTTAGTATTTTGTACAAGAGACCTCAGTGTCGGCGGGCAATTAAATATAGTCTACAGTCGCGGACACTGAGAGTGAAAACTGGCCTGGGAAGCTCCATGGTCAGTGTGGGGTGGAATGTTTGTCAAGGGTTAGAGTTAAGGTTAGGGTTAGGGTCTAGACAGGGCCGGATTAAGATCTCTATGGGCCTGGAGTTGAAGATTTTGGTAGACTTTTTTAGGAATTTAGTGAAATATATAATATATAATAGTGCAGATTCGGGTATATGTAACCGGGCAGATACTGTGTGAGTAAATTTACATTCAGATTTCAATCATTTAGTGTGTAAAATAATTTTTTCACATTTTATCATCCAAACCTTTGGTTATATATTCTATAGGGCATTCTTGTTTATTTATTATTTTATTTTTATTGTTACGGAAAACCTGGTCATGATTGATATCATTGGAAAGGCCATGTCCTGACCTTTCCAGTGATACCTCACATGACCCCGTAGCTACTATGGTGTTGGAGATATTGGGGTCCAAATGCCCATCAAAGCAGACATTGCTATTTTTTCTCGGGGCCTATTCTGGGGCATGGGCCTGGAGCTGCTGCTCCATCTGCCCCTATGTTAATCCTGCCCTGGGTCTAGAGTTAGGTGCATAGGTTTATGAGTGTCTATGGTTGGGGTTATGCCAAAGGTTGAGTTACTGTTACAGTCACTGTTTAGGATTGTTTATGGTCAGGGCTAGGGTTAACTGTCGCCCAGTGAAGCCAGAGGATCCCCAGAATCACCGTCACCACTGGTTATCCTTACCGTAAAGCAGAACTGGATTATAAGAGTATGAGCCTAACCCAATGGTTAGGAGTGGACCCCATTTCTTTGCAAGTTGAAATAGCAGTCTACAATGATATGTCTGTAATCACACAATTACCTGCATGGATGGACCTTGTGCCCACCAAAACTAGTTTTTGTTCACATTCTATCGGCATTAAAAAAAAAAAAAAAAAAAAATCACCGTCAGTACAGTCAGGTTCTTTACAAACTATTGTGTGTCTGAGTTTGAGTTGACGGGGTAAGAAGCAATATGGGAGTATTGTATAAATACAATAAATAAAGTATAAATATCCACACGTGCCTCTACAGATGTCTTCATAGAACGGAAATACTTCTCCATACAGAGAAATAATTACTGCATTGCAAGGCCGTGCAGGAGATATGCTGACACCGCTGCGATAGCGCTGTTTATGACAGCCGTGAGCATCAAAGAACTGGAATTACCAATACATTCTTTCCTAGAAACTTGCCAAGTAATGTATGTACAGGGTGTTCTGTGAGAAAGCTCCTCTTGCTTTTGGCCTTTCACACATACTGTGGAACAGCTGTAAAACTTTACACATCATATGAAGTAATAGGTAGATAAGGAGCGATGATAATGTGGCTCCAGGGCAGAAGGAGTTAAGTGAATTAGTTCTTGAAATTGGGGTGACACAACATACCTATTACCTACCTCGGTGTCAGAAAGTACAGATATATTAGTCTGTAACCCTTTAGAATAGACGTACGCCTTGATCAGGTGAGCTTACAATCTAGGCGTACGTCTATTCTAAAGGGTTACAGACTAACCCTAACATACAGACATAACTAACCCAGACATAACTCCTGTCATCTTAAGTTTTGTTTGTCGTGTTTTACTGCTTCACTGATTAATATTGTTTGAGCCTGCTGGAATTTTTGACAAATACAACTGATAAAATCATGCCCACCCTCCCATTTTCTCAACTATATAGGTGTGCATGAGCGTATCATAGACCTCCACAGCAATAAAATACACAGTAATGTGCTGTGTGTATGAGCATATCACAGAGCTCCACAGCAATAAAACTCACAGTAATGTGCGTTGTGCCTGAGCGTATTTTTTTGAGAAAGGATTTTACCAGGAAGGATACATTAAGATTTCTCTTGTTTTCAAGTATGTCCTGGGTGGCGAGTATGTACCGTTAGGTGTCTTGCCAAAGACACTTACTGGAGAGGTTGCTCGCTGGGATCGAACCCATGACTCCACAGGCTCTCTCCATGCAGAGCAGTGACATTACCTCTACTCCACCCAGCCGGTAACAGCGCTCCACAGTAATGTGCGGTGTGTATGAGCATTTCACAAAGCTCCACAGCAATAAAACTCACAGTAATGTGCAGTGTGTATGAGTGTATCACAGAACTCCACAGCAATAAAATACACAGTAATGTGCGGTGTGTATGAGCATATCACAGAGCTCCACATCAATAAAACTCACAGCAATGTGCGTTGTGCCTGAGCGTTTCACAAAGCTCCACAGCAATAAAACTCACAGTAATGTGCAGTGTGTATGAGTGTATCACGGAACTCCACAGCAATAAAACTCACAGTAATGCGCGGTGTGTATGAGCGTTTCACAGAGCTCCACAGCAATAAAACTCACAGCTATGTGCATTGTGTCTGAGCGTTTCACAAAGCTCCACAGCAATAAAACTCACAGTAATGTGCGGTGTGTATGAGTGTATCACAGAACTCCACAGCAATAAAACTCACAGTAATGTGCGGTGTGCATGAGCGTATCACAGAGCGAACACAACAATAAAATACACAGTAATGTGCTGTGTGCATGAGCGTATCACAGAGCTCCACAGCAATAAAACTCACAGTAATGTGCAGCGTGTCTGAGCGTTTCACAGAGCTCCACAGCAATAAAACTCACAGCAATGTACAGTATCTATGAGCGTATCACAGAGGTCCACAGCAATAAAACTCACAGTAATGTGCAGTGTGTATGAGTGTATCACAGAACTCCACAGCAATAAAACTCACAGTAATGTGCGGTGTGCATGAGCATATCACAGAGCGAACACAGCAATAAAATACACAGTAATGTGCGTTGTAAATGAGCGTATCACAGAGCTCCACAGCAATAAAACTCACAGTAATGTGCAGTGTATATGAGCGTATCACAGAGCTCCACAGCAATAAAACTCACAGTAATGTCCGGTGTGTATGAGCGTATCACAGAGCTCCACAGCAATAAAACTCACAGTAATGTCCGGTGTGTATGAGCGTTTCACAGAGCTCCACAGCAATAGTAATAATCAGTGTGGTTCTATAATGAATACATTATGTCAAGTGAAAGTTTTCGCTGCTATCACCGTGTGAAAAGACCGGTTGTTACAGCTTGGTGTTGACACCTATGATAAAGTGCCCTTGAGTAAAACGCGTTAGCTGATCGACATTTCCCTGCCTCCTCGCAATAGCTATTCAGTCTTTTATTTTCCTACAAACATATAACTTGTTTCTACTTGAAGCCATTTAACTTTGATTCTGTCACAGCCCAATAGCAGATGTATCATTATTAATTAAATAATGCAAGGCGTGCGTATCTGGGAGCCTGCGGTCTCTTCCTCTCCCACTGATGGACCACTGTGATTCTCACGTAAACCCTCCACCCCTCATACTTTGCTGCAGGTTTATGTGAAATTCAGATGAAGCTTTCGTAAGAATGAAGTGAATAGTTCCTAGAGGTGAATAATTAACTTTCACCTAAGATCAAAACATTGACAGTCTTCCCACTCACCCTACAGGGTTATTCAGAGAGAGGTGAAAAGTAGGAGAATGACTGGAGAATGGAAAATTCTAGGTCAAAATAGCCAAACCAGAAAAATTCTCCCATTCATCTCACTTTCCAAATCGGCAATTTTGACCTAGAATTTTCCATTCTCCAGTCACTCTCCTGCTTTTCACTTCTCTCTGAATAACCCTGCTAGTCTTGCAATGCAACGTGAAATTAAAGGAACACCCTCTTGAAAAATAGAGTTTCCATTTTTCGCCCGTAAATAATTGGGCAGATGCTGCTGATAGCCTCTGCCCAATTCATTTTTTATATTTTTCTTATTTCAGGTGATTTTACTCACCTTTTCGTCCCCCGCCGGGAAGACCTGCAAGTCCCTGAAGCTTTTCTAATCAATATGTGCTCCTACATTACTGGCGTCGGAACTTCAAATCGTGCAGTGCTACAGGACTTGCGCACCTTTTGGCTTGGACCCAACCTGACATTCCCTTCTTGGAGCTTGATTGAAATCAGCCCATGGCCGAAATCAGGACCATTTTTGACCAACTTTTGGCCATTTTTCGGTGCAGGAGATTCAAATTCAGGCTCGCCTGCAATTCCATTCCCAATAAAAATTCGGATGGAATATCGGCTCTCGCGGCTATGCTTTTGAAGGGAAATGTCGGCTTTAGCGGTTCAATTCAATTTTGGCAGTATCCAATTTCCTAAAAAGTTCAGATGCTACAAAGTGTCGATAAAAAGATTTTCATGCAGGAAATAGAGGGAATCAGACTGAAATCGTTTTTCAAACATAGTTTTTTTTACTAATAGCCATGTTTAAAGGTACAAATCTGTGTGATGCCGGGCGATAACAAGCTTTTCCGCACATTCGACCGGCCAGCTTTTTTGCAGACCAGCCGAATTTTTTTTCAACTGAATCAGCCGATATTTTAAAAAAATTATCACCCGCAAACAGCTGTTGTTTTTATAGAAAAATTGGCCAATATATTTAAATCGAGCCCTTGGTTTCTGGTGTTGGCTCCAAGCCGTGTTCTCTTGACTTGTGAGGATGGGCCAAAAACTGGATAATGCAAGACCATTCAATTTGCTCTTTCTTAAACTTCTGGATAGGGGAATAAACAGTAAGGATTTGCATGGTCCCTCTCTAATTCTTACGCCATGTGACTCTGGTGGAATGGATATACGTCAAGAAGAATATGGTATTATACCAGGGCAGAGGGAATGGAGTGGGTCCATGTTCCAGGAACCTCTCAAGACAGTCGTAAACCAGGATGCCATAAAAAACATGAGCAGGAGTCCTCACAATCTACCATTCTCTTGAGAGTCGTAGATATCGAGGACAGTGGTAGATTATGAGGACTCCTGCTCATGTTTTCTGCCAACCACCCCACAATGGCATCCGGGTCTAGCAGAAATCTTTGGGGCCTACAATGACTTTATGGTTATTCCACCTCCCTCTTAACTTCTGGGCATCCTGTTGATACCAGCAAATGTTTTCATTGCATGGATATTCAAGTTGAAACAATAGGACCATGCAACCTCAAAACCCAGGTGAAAGAATAACTAGAAGAAACAAATACATTGCTTCCATGTGTCTGTACGGAGACTGAGACTATTTTTGGGAAAGCAAAATCCCAATCAGAATAGTTAATGTGTTTATTATGAGTATAAGTGACAATGATTGCACTTGTGTCAATCTCCTGACATTGACTCTAGCATCTCTTGAGCTTGCCTTTCTTGGGGCTCCATTGAAAGCACATATAGACTAACTAGGATGCCAGTCACTGTTGTCCAAATGAGCATTGATCTAATATCTTCACATCTAATGTTATCTCTGTCACCGGATCCTCCTGTCCACCTCTTTTTATACGATCCAGGATTGTGTCACGTTGTGGAACGCCTGTAAAGAATTTTCGGCATTGCCGGCATGGCGCTACCTGGTGGCCCCACTCTTGTCTAAATCTTTGACTTCTTGGAGCTCTTTTGCCTGATGTCCATAAGCATGTCTCGAAAACCTTGGTCATATATTGCTTTCAACTTGACTAGTCTTTGACTTGTCTGTTGACCAGACTCTTAGACCTTGGCTTGTTTGATGATTACGCGTAATTCTGATTCCCTGAGATCAACCTTGATTACCGACCAAGCTGCCCAACCTGTGTGCAGACACCCTGTTCTTTCCTTCAGGCATCTCGTTAAGTCTGGGTTATTCGAAGAACCGGTTATTCATCTTCTTACCTGCCTTTCTGTCTCCTAGGCAGGTCTGGTCCTACACCGTGTGTTGGGACATATGTCTTCCTGACCGAACTATAGGGTTAACTGAGCAAACTATCTGGGAATGAGAGTATGGTCAACTCGTACTCAATATTGAATGCCACCAGGACAGTTCTGCATGGGGGGGGGGGGATTGATGTCATGTATAGACACAGCACACAATAGATAGCACATGCAAACTAAACAATGTATCGATTGTATTTTATGATGTCGATCAATGCATATTTTTTTTACGGCCTACTTCATATGTTTTATTAGTGACAATTTCCATTTAATGTTGCACCTTGAAAGTTTTATCAGCATTTATTGGCTTACAGCTCGGTGGCGGCATCATGAAACGCTTTATGAGCGTTTTTTTACTGTATTCCTGAGCGCTCGCTCTCCATTCCTGATTCCAGGCTGTTAAGAGAAAATAGTTATATCTCCAAGGTGGCGATGGATGAGAGATAAACCAATATATTCCAACCCAGCAGGTTTCAGTGACATTATCCTCAACCGACTGTACCGGTGCATGCGGAATAAGCCCCGTCTCCACAGGTATTCAGGGAGCCCGGTGATTTAATCACTGTTATTTACATTTAAAGAAGGCTCTCACAGGGGATGATGATAAATCCTCCCTGCCTGATTACTCTCATGCAAATGACTTTGGTGAAAAGGATGAGCAGTGGTAGGAGACAAGCGCAAAATGGGTTATATTTACGCGTTTGCAAAGGAGGGGGAAAAAAACAACAACTGGACCAAATAAAAACAACTGGAACAAATAAAAACAACTGGAACAAATAAAAACAACTGGAACAAATAAAAACAACTGGAACAAATAAAAACAACTGGAACAAAAAACAACAACTGGAACAAATAAAAAGACCATGAAAAAGTAAACTAGAAAGACTCACATCTCTTAGGCTGGGGTCAGACCAGCGCACTTTTAACGTGCGTTCTGGCGCACATAATTACGGCCGCACTAGCAGCAGATGACGGGCAATGACGGCCAATATACGATGTACGGCCGCACAAAAGTCCGGCCGTGCAACGCAAGTGGAATTTGAACGCATTTTTTTGAGAACGCTGAACCGCTAGTACTGACGTACTGAGTGCGCAGCTGCGGCATAGCGGCGTGTTGCGTGATTAGGAGATGTCAGACGCTGCTAATGTCCAGCCTACATAACGTCCAGACGCAAAAAGAGTTTTATTGACGATCCGTACAAAATCACGCCCGAAAATGAGCGTCGTCTGACCGTTTTTGCGCATTCCGTGAAAAAATACGTCAATGCGTTCGGACGCACTTTTTCACGTTCGCGGGGAAAAATGCTTTCGTCTGACCCTAGCCTTAGGATCTCAGCCCTTGAGCAAAACGTAAAATTCGATTTTTTTTAAAGGGATACTCAATAATGTTTATTTTTATTCTTTTTTGGTGCTTTTACTCACCTTTTCGTCTCAAACAGCTCCTCCTCTTCAGCTCAAGGACTCCTCGACTCGGAGCTGCAGCTTTTCTGCTCAATTTGAGTTCCTATGCAACTTGCGTAGCAGCATAGGAACCACAAGTCGCGCACCGCTGCGGGACTTGTACACTTTACGTATCGCAAGTTCCATGGCGCCTGTGCAGAATGATGGATCGGAGCTGCACGCATGCGCAGATCCGATCCATCGGCTGCCTATCAGAGATCACTCGCTACTGCAGGTGGTCTCAGAGAGGGTGATGTCATTGAGGTCTCTAGTGACCGATCTGGAGACCTGCAGCCATGAAATTCTAAATTCCAGCTGCTGGTGACGCTGGTGGGGTGGAGAAAACTCCTCTGCTTCACCCCGCGATTTCACCAGATCGGCGGAGAAAGGGGGCACTTCTCACAACCTGACCACTTTAAAATACTAAAGCGGTCAGGAGGAGTACAGAGTCCCTTCAAGGGGTTTTACCAATCAGCTTCACCAATGAAGTTCACCTTAGTTCAAACTATGGTGACTTTTGGCTTTTTACAAAAGTTGAATCGAACAGAGGCCAGCACATTTGATGCACCACCGTTACTCTTCTGTAAAATGAGTAAACTGCGGCTATCATCAATGTTTGCACTAGAGATGTGCAATTCGTTTCGTTCCGAATTGAAATTTGGCCGAAATTCACCATTTTCATATTTCGGGATCAATTCCGAAAATGAAATATCGACCATCTGAAATTTCAGATCAATCTGAAATTTCGGATCGATGTGATTTGGATCATTCGGTGATTCGGATCAGTTCGGGTGATTCGGATCATTTCGGATGATTCGGATCATTTCGGAGATTTGGATCATTTCGGCGATTCGGATCATTTCGGCGATCCAGATCATTTTGGGTGATTCGGAGCAGTTGGTTTTTCGCTTTTTTATGAGTTATTTCGTTTTTTATTGCTTATTTAAGAATGGGAAGTAGATTACTACCAATAGAAGGAAAGTTTCTTTACTTTCTTTCAGGATTTTTTAGCCATTTTTTGGGTGAAATTTTAGGTTTCCGAACTTTTTTTTAAAGAAACAAGTCTTTTTAACCCATAGGTTTCCATGCAGCATATGAATCCACACACTGCTGGGAAGCGCCTCTCTGCAGTATAATTAATGCAGAATATGAATCCACACACTGCTGGGAAGCGCCTCTCTGCAGTATAATTAATGCAGCATATGAATCCACACACTGCCGGGCAGCACCTCTCTGCAGTATAATTAATGCAGCATATGAATCCACACACTGCTGGGAAGCGCCTCTCTGCAGTATAATTAATGCAGAATATGAATCCACACACTGCTGGGAAGCGCCTCTCTGCAGTATAATTAATGCAGCATATGAATCCGCACACTGCTGGGCAGAGCCTCTCTGCAGTATAATTAATGCAGAATATGAATCCACACACTGCTGGGAAGCGCCTCTCTGCAGTATAATTAATGCAGCATATGAATCCACACACTGCTGGGAAGCACCTCTCTGCGGTATAATTAATGCAGCATATGAATCCACACACTGCCGGGCAGCACCTCTCTGCAGTATAATTAATGCAGCATATGAATCCACACACTGCTGGGAAGCGCCTCTCTGCAGTATAATTAATGCAGAATATGAATCCACACACTGCTGGGAAGCGCCTCTCTGCAGTATAATTAATGCAGCATATGAATCCGCACACTGCTGGGCAGAGCCTCTCTGCAGTATAATTAATGCAGAATATGAATCCACACACTGCTGGGAAGCGCCTCTCTGCAGTATAATTAATGCAGCATATGAATCCACACACTGCTGGGAAGCACCTCTCTGCTGTATAATTAATGCAGCATATGAATCCACACACTGCTGGGAAGCACCTCTCTGCTGTATAATTAATGCAGCATATGAATCCGCACACTGCTGGGCAGCGCCTCTCTGCAGTATAATTAATGCAGAATATGAATCCACACACTGCTGGGAAGCGCCTCTCTGCAGTATAATTAATGCAGCATATGAATCCACACACTGCTGGGAAGCACCTCTCTGCTGTATAATTAATGCAGTTTACTGCAAACTACTGCAGAGAGGTGCTTCCCAGCAGTGTGTGGATTCATATGCTGCATTAATTATACTGCAGAGAGGCGCTTCCCAGCAGTATGTGGATTCATATGCTGCATTAATTATACTGCAGAGAGGCGCTTCCCAGCAGTGTGTGAATTCATATGCTGCATTAATTATACTGCATAGAGGCGCTTCCCAGCAGTGTGTGGATTCATATGCTGCATTAATTATACTGCATAGAGGCGCTTCCCAGCAGTGTGTGGATTCATATGCTGCATTAATTATACTGCATAGAGGCGCTTCCCAGCAGTGTGTGGATTCATATGCTGCATTAATTATACTGTAGAGAGGCGTTTCCCAGCAGTGTGTGGATTCATATGCTGCATTAATTATACTGTAGAGAGGCGCTGCCCGGCAGTGCGTGGATTCATATGCTGCATTAATTATACTGCAGAGAGGTGCTGCCCGGCAGTGTGTGGATTCACATGCTGCATTCATTATACTGCAGAGAGGCGCTTCCCAGCAGTATGTGGATTCATATGCTGCATTAATTATACTGCAGAGAGGCGCTTCCAGCAGTGTGTGGATTCATATTCTGCATTAATTATACTGCAGAGAGGCGCTTCCCAGCAGTATGTGATTCATATGCTGCATTAATTATACTGCAGAGAGGCGCTTCCAGCAGTGTGTGGATTCATATGCTGCATTAATTATACTGCAGAGAGACGCTTCCAGCAGTGTGTGGATTCATATGCTGCATTAATTATACTGCAGAGAGGCGCTTCCCAGCAGTGTGTGGATTCATATGCTGCATTAATTATACTGCAGAGAGGTGCTTCCCCTCAGTGTGTGGATTCACATGCTGCATTAATTATACCGCAGAGAGGCGCTTCCCAGCAGTATGTGGATTCATATGCTGCATTAATTATACCGCAGAGAGGCGCTTCCCGGCAGTGTGTGGATCAGTGGCGTAACTAGAAACCTGAGGGCCCCGGTGCAAGAATCCACGAAGGGCCCACCCCAAAGAAAGATCTATGTATTTTTACTTATTTTTCACTGCAAAATAAAACAAAGATAGTATTGCCCCCCAGCTCACATGGATATATATTGCCCCCCAGCTCACATGGATATATATTGCCCCCCAGCTCTCATGGATATATATTGCCCCCCAGCTCTCATGGGTATATATAGGGCCCCCCAGCTCTCATGGGTATATATAGGGCCCCCCAGCTCTCATGGATATATATTGGCCCCCAGCTCATGGGTATATAGGGCCCCAGCTCATGGGTATATAGGCCCCCAGCTCATGGGTATAGAGGCCCCCAGCTCATGGGTATACAGGGCCCCCAGCTCATGGGTATATAGGGCCCCCAGGTCATGGGTATATAGGCCCCCAGCTCATGGGTATACAGGGCCCCCAGCTCATGGGTATATAGGGCCCCCAGCTCATGGGTATATTGGCCCCCAGCTCATGGGTATACAGGGCCCCAGCTCATGGGTATATAGGCCCCCAGCTCATGGGGATATAGGCCCCCAGCTCATGGGTATACAGGGCCCCAGCTCATGGGTATATAGGCCCCCAGCTCATGGGTATACAGGGCCCCAGCTCATGGGTATATAGGCCCCTAGCTCATGGGTATATAGGGCCCCCAGCTCATGGGTATATAGGGCCCCAGCTCATGGGTATATAGGCCCCCAGCTCATGGGTATATAGGGCCCCCAGCTCATGGGTATATAGGGCCCCCAGCTCATGGGTATATACGGCCCCCAGCTCTCATGGGTATACACGGCGTAACGGCCCCCAGCTCTCACCTCTGCTGGCCCCAGGGCAGGCTCCGCCGGTGTTCCGTTGTTCTTCGAGGCAAGTGGCCGCTGGAAGCATGCGTCTTGGCCGCTCGCCGGAAACCACCTGATCAGCGCAGAGGTCTCGCGAGAGGATCTCGTGCGCTGTCAGGTGGTTCCTATCCCACGTGAGCGGCCAAGCTGCATGTCAGCGGCCGCTCGCAGGGAGAGGGACGGCCAGCGCGTGGCTCCCAGATTCCGGCGCTGATTGCCGGAATCTGGCGGGCGGCGCCGGGCCCCCCTCCAGTGGCGGAATGCCAGGGCCCGATCGCAACTGCGATCGCTGCGACCCTGGTACTTCCGCCACTGGTGTGGATTCATATGCTGCATTAATTATACCGCAGAGAGGCGCTTCCCGGCAGTGTGCGGATTCATATGCTGCATTAATTATACGCAGAGAGGCGCTTCCCAGCAGTGTGCGGATTCATATGCTGCATTAATTATACTGCAGAGAGGCGCTTCCCAGCAGTGTGTGGATTCACATGCTGCATTAATTATACTGCAGAGAGGCGCTTCCCAGCAGTGTGCGGATTCATATGCTGCATTAATTATACCGCAGAGAGGCGCTTACTGCAGAGAGGCACTGCCTGGCACTGTGCGGATTCATATGCTGCATTAATTATACTGCAGAGAGGTGCTTCCCAGCAGTGTGTGGATTCATATGCTGCATTAATTATACTGCAGAGAGGCACTGCCTGGCAGTGTGCGGATTCATATGCTGCATTAATTATACTGCAGAGAGGTGTTTCCCAGCAGTGTGCGGATTCATATGCTGCATTAATTATACCGCAGAGAGGCGCTTCCCAGCAGTGTGTGGATTCATATGCTGCATTAATTATACTGCAGAGAGGCGCTGCCCGGCAGTGTGCGGATTCATATGCTGCATTAATTATACTACAGAGAGGCGCTTCCCAGCAGTGTGCGGATTCATATGCTGCATTAATTATACTGCAGAGAGGCGCTTCCCAGCAGTGTGCGGATTCATATGCTGCATTAATTATACTGTAGAGAGGTGCTTCCCAGCAGTATGTGGATTCATATGCTGCATTAATTATACTGCAGAGAGGCGCTTCCCGGCAGTGTGCGGATTCATATGCTGCATTAATTATACTGTAGAGAGTGCTTCCCAGCAGTATGTGGATTCATATGCTGCATTAATATACTGCAGAGAGGTGCTGCCCGGAGTGTGTGGATTCATATGCTGCATTAATTATACTGCAGAGAGCGCTTCCCGGCAGTGTGTGGATTCATATGCTGCATTAATTATACTGCAGAGAGGTGCTTCCTGGCAGTGTGTGGATTCATATGCTGCATTAATTATACTGCAGAGAGGCGCTTCGCAGCAGTGTGTGGATTCATATGCTGCATTAATTATACTGCAGAGAGGTGCTTCCCAGCAGTGTGTGAATTCATATGCTGCAATAATTATACCGCAGAGAGGCGCTTCCCAGCAGTGTGTGGATTCATATGCTGCATTAATTATACTGCAGAGAGGCGCTTCGCAGCAGTGTGTGGATTCATATGCTGCATTAATTATACTGCAGAGAGGCGCTTCGCAGCAGTGTGTGGATTCATATGCTGCATTAATTATACTGCAGAGAGGCGCTTCCCGGCAGTGTGTGGATTCATATGCTGCATTAATTATACTGCAGAGAGGCGCTGCCCGCCAGTGTATGGATTCATATGCTGCATTGAAAACTATGGGTTAAAAAACTTTATTTCTTAAAAAAAGTTAGGAAACCTAAAATTTCACCCAAAAAATGCCTAAAAAATCCTAAGAAAATAAATAAGCAAAGAAACTTTCAATCTATTGGTAGTAATCTACTTCCCATTCTTAAATAAGCAATAAAAACTAAATAACTAATATAAAAAGCAAAAAAACAACTGATCCGAATCACCCGAAATGATCCGAATCACCAAAATGATCCGAATCACTAAGGCTAGGGTCAGACTGAGGCAGTGCGAACGCGCGTTCTGGCGCACTTAATCACGGCCGTGCTAGCAGCAGATGCCAGGCAATGACAGCCAATATACGAAGTACGGTCGCACAAAAGTCCGGCTGCGCAACGCAAGTGGAAAATGAACGCATTTTTTCGAGAACGTTAAACCACTAGTACTGACGTACAGAGTGCGCTGCGTCCGCTAGCGGCGTGTGTGCGTGATTAGGAGACGTCAGACGCTGCTAATGTCCGGCCAACATAACGTCCAGATGCAAGAAGTGTTTTATTGATGATCCGTACAAAATCACGGATGAAACTGCGCATAGTATGACCGCTATTGCGTATTCCGTGAAAAAATACGTCCATTCTTCGAACGCACATTTTCACGGACAACGTGAAAAATGCGTTAGTCTGACCCTAGCCTTAATCGATCCGAATCACCGAATCAAAATGATCCGAAACTAAAAAAAAAAAACCCGAAAAAAACCCTGAAACCAAATGAAAAGAAAAGTCATGCACATCCCTAGTTTGCAGCAATGGTGAATAAATTGGTGTTCTTCACTGAACTCCGATGGACAATAATGGTTAAAACAACATTAAAACCAACACTAGTCGACTACAACTGATACTACCGTGGAAACCAATAGAGGGTAACGCACCCATTGCACTGTAAGTAGATGAAATGAAGATGGGTGCTCACCGGCGCCAGAGTGGCCATTCACAGTCACAGAGTAAAAAGTTGAGGAGACCTGTCGCTCCTATCCAAATGTGGCTTTTATCGGGGGTTCGCACCAGCAACAGTGACAACGTTTTGGCTCAACTAGTCACTTCACAAAGGCTGCTAGGTGGCCGAACCCAATATCGCTTACCACTGCTGTGTCAGGTGAAGTCAACCAGTGATGTTCTCACTGGTTGTCGTCACATTATTGTCTTTCTGATTTCAGTGGAGATCGCCAATATATCCATCGTTCTTGTAGTGACAACGGTCACTTGACAAAGGCTCCTAGACAGTCGAAACGGTGTCACTGCTGGTGTGAACTACCACTAGAAGCCACATTGGAGCGCCTCAACTTTCTTCACTACTGTGAAAAGAATGATTAAATCTACCCAAAATAACAGCTACGGTGAAAAGTATGGCGGACTACGGTTAAGGTTGACTAAACAGCGAATGTACCATAGTTTCACTGTACTTTATCCACCACATTTTCTCAGAGTTTGACAAAGTCCACCATTCTTTCAATGAAAGGACGCTGCTTAAAGAATATCCCCATTGATGTTTGTACAGTCATTTTCTCGCTATATATTTCAGATTATGTGTTTTAAAGCCGTTATATTTCTATTTGTTTCATCCTCGCTGGTGGATAATGAATGAGCTACGCTGCAGAGAAGTGGAAGCGAGAAGTTTGTATTTTTAGCAGCTGTTAAAGGAAATGGTCGGTGGCTTCCGTCACACGAGAGAGTTTCGGATGAAAAAAATACTATAGCCGGGATTGTTACAATTTGCTGTTTTTTGCTTTGTTTGTTTTCCCGTTCATCAGGGAATTCATTTGTAAAGTTTTTTCAGCTTTTCCGACTGTCTATAGTCAGTACCTATTGTAAAGTGATCACCATATATGCAGGGAATAACCCACGACGACATCTCATCCTCCTCAACAATGCGGGCGCTACTTCCCTTCCCTCCTCTGGCTGGAGTCCCATTTCTGTTCTAGATTGTACGTTCCCCTGTGAAAAGGGTCTTGTTCCTCTATAATGCACCCACGCACCCCGAATATATGGAGGAACCCCAAAAACACACCCACACACCTTGAATACATGAAGGAGACTCAAAAAGACACCTACAAACCCAGAATATGTGGCGGAGCCCCTAAAAAGACACCCACACACCTGAATATATGGAGGAGCCCCTAAAAAGACACCCACACACCAGAATATATGGAGGAAGCGCTAAAAAGACACCCACACACCCTGAATATATGGAGAAGCCCCTAAAGACACCCACACACCCTGAATATATGGAGGAGCCCCTAAAAAGACACCCACACACCCTGAATATATGGAGGAGCCCCTAAAAGACACCCACACACCCTGAATATATGGAGGAGCCCCTAAAAAGACACCCGCACACCCTGAATATATGAAGGAGCCCCTAAAAAGACACCCGCACACCCTGAATATATGAGGAGCCCCTAAAAAGACACCCGCACACGCTGAATATATGAAGGAGACTCAAAAAGATACCTACAAACCCAGAATATATGGAGGAGCCCCTAAAAAGACACACGTTCACCCCGAAAATAAGGAGGAGCCTCTAAAAAGCAGGCACACCCTGAATATATGGAGGAGCCCCTTAAAAAGACACCCGCACACCCTGAATATATGGAGGAGCCCCTTAAAAAGACACCCGCACACCCTGAATATATGGAGGAGCCCCTAAAACGACACCCGCACACCCTGAATATATGGAGGAGCCCCTAAAAAGACACCCACACACCCTGAATATATGGAGGAGCCCCTAAAAAGACACCCACACACCCTGAATATATGGAGGAGCCCCTAAAAAGACACCCACACCCTGAATATATGGAGGAGCCCTAGAAAGACACCCACACATCCTGAATATATGGAGGAGCCCCTAAAAAGACACCCGCACACCCTGAATATATGGAGGAGCCCTAAAAAGACACCCACACACCCTGAATATATGGAGGAGCCCCTAAAAAGACACCCGCACACCCTGAATATATGGAGGAGCCCTAAAAAGACACCCACACACCCTGAATATATGGAGGAGCCCCTAAAAAGACACCCACACACCCTGAATATATGGAGGAGCCCCTAAAAAGACACCCGCACACCCTGAATATATGGAGGAGCCCTAAAAAGACACCCGCACACCCTGAATATATGGAGGAGCCCTAAAAAGACACCCGCACACCATGAATATATGGAGGAGCCACTAGAAAGAGGTAATTTGAGGGGAGAAACCAAAACAGGGATACAGACACTCTGACAGCATTACGAGAATATTCCATATTTATTTTCAGGGTTATCCAAAGAGATTCGAATTGCTTGAGAAAGGTAACCGAACGCTGAAAATCAGTGTTCGGTTACCTTTCCTGGCCATTCGGCTATCCAGAGAGCAGGCAATTCTCCAAATCCTGGCGAATTGCCTGCACATACGGTGACTGTTCGGTCCCTGTTCGAGGGCAGTGAAATCCCCATGAAAAAGCACTGCTTCGTCTATTCAGAGAACACAAACCAGCAGTGAAAGGTTCCCCTAATGCCCTGCCATTCGGTGGTTTAATTCGGCAAGTTTATTCAGGAGAATCCCATAGGCTTCAATGTTAAAAATATTCCTGTTTTAATTCAATATCTAATAAACCGTTCATTATAAAATTCTGCAGCAAAAAGTCTCTTTATTTATAGATTTTTTAGGATACTTTAAGCATTTTTCTGAATTTTTTTAAAAAAAAATTAAAAGTCCGATTTTTTTTTTTTTTTTTTTTTCAGTTTACTTATTTTTTTTGTAACAGCCCTCTTTATTATCATTCCCTGGACCTCCTGTGAAAATTTCAGACATTTTCGCTCAGTAGTTTCTTTGCAAACAGCGTTTCTTTTTCCCAGATTCATACAAATGGTTTTTCTAATTTATTCACTGCCTCCTCTACGTCACAGCTGCTTCGCTCTGTGTGATTCGGCTCCTTTTCGGCTCCTGTTCGGCTCCTCTTCGAAGGTTAATCCAGATGTTTTTGCTTGTTTTCAGCGTGCATTCGGTTAGTTTTCGTCGGGTTTGCGGCAGCTTTTCCCTGCAATTCGGGGACCCTGTGCTCTTTGCTGAATACACCGCAGGGTCACCGAAATGCAATCGGCAAAAGGAACCGAATTGAAGAGAACGAAAAGTCACCGAACGTGCGGTGACTTTTCGAATCTCTTTGGATAACCCTGTTATAATCAGGAAAAAAATAGAGCGCGTTCAGCCAACTCTCTGAATCGAAACCTCGGCTTCAGACTAATCAATATCTGTGACCCGCCCTGCCACGCCTTCCTGCCGCGCCTTCCTGCCGCGCCTTCCTGCGCGCTGTCTGCGAGCGGAGAAAAATCCTGAAATCTTTTAATAATAAATATAAACCCAAAAGCCTTTATGTAAATAATTAAATTGGCATCCAATGCGCCTGGGACCACACAGGCAAAACTAGATTTTACCAGCACGGCTTATTAACGTAACGGATTTGAGAAAGTGTAACCATGTGTAGGATTGCCAGATCGGCCATGTTTTGCTGGAGGCATATAATTTATACATGTTGATGGGCAGTGCATGAAAAATGCCACCCCGCGACATGTAGAATCTGTACGCTGCAGGTAAGAAATCAAAGCGGCCTGTCTTGATTTCCTTCCTGCTGCAAATAAATACAGGTTGCAGGGCAGCACTTTACCCTGTGCTCCCACTGCATGAAATATTGTCCAGGACAACATGGCCGACTTGGCAACCCTTAAGCATGTGCAGTAGTGTTGTCACCAGCATCCTGCATGATCTGTATTACAATAAATGCTCCGAATCAAAGATTATTGCACCTATATCCTGCCTGTAAAGAGCATTTAAAGGTGTGTTTATAGCTCATTTCCCTCAGGGGAAAGGTCTGCGCATTTAAAATTCCTCTGTCCTCTGAAATTCTCCGTCCGTGAATCATTTTAAAGCGAGTTCACGAGCACTTTTACATAATTTTTCCCCTGATCAGCAAATAATTACGGCTTGTCACGGTTCTAAGCGCGCTGGCCAGGCCGCCATCTTGGAGATGCATTACAAAATCGACCCCCCCCCCTCCACCAGTGAACAATAGGGATAAAAAAAACAAGGCTACACCAGCCAATCAGGTTCACAGATTTGCAGAGCACCTCCCAGAGTTCCATGGTGCAGGAAACAGGAAGTGGTGCGTTGAACTTCCTGATGCTGCAATATGCTTGACCCCTTAATTCTAGGTGGGTGGTGACCGCTAGGAGGGGATTAACACCGGCGGGGCATACTTGTAAGGCCCACCAATTAGGGTTGCCAGGTCGGCCATGTTTTCCTGGACACAAATAACTATTTCATGCAGAGGGAGAGCCCCGGGGAAAGTGCTCCCCTGCAACATGTATAATTCATATGCTGCAGGAAGGAAGTCAAGGCAGGTCACCTAGGATTCCTTTTTGATTTCTTACCTGCAGCGTATGGATTCTACACGCTGTGTGGCATCATTTTTCATGCACTGCCCATCAGCATGAATAAATTGTGTGTGTCCAGGAAAACATGGCCGATCTAGCAACTCTAGCAGTCGCCGGGCCTCCAATTTGGCCCGGCCAAGCAGTCGACACGCTCCAGCTTCGGGGAGGGGCCAAGGCTGCCCATTGAAGACAGAGGGGTGTACCTGTACGCCCTGCATCTTCAAGGCCCACCCGCCACAAGGAAGGCATAGCATGTCTCGCGGCGGCAAGGGCTTAAAATACACATATACATATATGTCAGATTTGAGTGTGCGTTTGTGTTAAGAGCCCGATAATAATTGCTGATTGGGGGGCAGAAATCTCGATGAGTTCCCACACTTCTTTTTATAAGTCTTGAACCCAGATTTTTATGAATTTTACTATCAGGGTAATTCAAAGAGATTTGAAAAGTCACCGCATGTTCGGTGACTTTTCGTTCTCTTCAATTCGGTTCCTGTTTCCGATCCCATTTCGGTGACCCTGCGGTGTATTCAGCAAACACCACAAGGTCTCTGAATTGCAGGGAAAAGTCGCTGCAAACCCAACGAAAACGAACCGCAAAACCCAGCGAATGCACGCCGAAAACCCGCAAAAACATCTGGATTAACCCGTCGAAGACGCCGGAAAAACCCGAGCAGGAGCCGATCACACGCAGTGAAGCCGCCGGAAAAACCCGACACCGCAGACGAAGGCAGTGAATAAATTAGCAAAACAGTTTGCTTGAATGTTTGAAAAGTGAAACGCTGTTTACAAAGAAACTACTGAGCGAAAATGTCTGAAATTTACATATGATCCAATGAATGATAATAAAGAGGGCTGTTACAGAAAAATAAGTTAACTTTAAAAAAAAAAAAAATCAAGAAAAATGCTTAAAATATCCTAAAAAATCTATAAATAAGGAGACTCTTTACTGCAGAATTTTATAATGAACGGTTTATTAGATATTGAATTAAAACAGGAATATTTTTAACATTGAAGCCTATGGGATTCGCCTGAATAAACCTGCCGAAGTAAACCACCGAATGGCAGGGCAATTCAGCAACTTTTCCCTGCTGGTTTGTGTTCTATGAATAGCCGAAGCAGTGCTTCTCTATGGGGATTCACTGCCCTCGAACAGGCGCCGAACAGGCACCGTATGTGCAGGCAATTCGCCAGGATTTGGCAAACTGCCTGCTCTCTGAATAGCCGAATGGCCAGGAAAGGTAACCGGATGCTGATTTTCATCGTTCGGTTACCATTCTCAAGCAATTCGGATCTCTTTGAATAACCCCGTAAGTAATTCGCTGTTATAAGCTGACAGTTGAGGTATAGAATGAAAGGAAAAGTAACAGCGGGTGGGACATGGACTGCCTGGTGGACTGATAGTGTGTGTATAAATCCGTGAACTTTCTAAAGTGTTGATGGCAACAAAGTAAAGCCATAAGAAACATATACAGTATAAAACTCAATGAGTACCATTCAATTCCAGACCTCCAGATGTTTCGGAACTACATCTCCCATAGTGCTCAGCCTCTCATTAGCTTGACTGAGCATCATAGGAAATGTAGAAAACATTTGGAGGGGGGGTTGCTTGCAGACCCCCTGCCTTAGATGCAGGACACCAGAGGAAATAAAAATTTCTGGGGTAGCTGAGAAATAAAAAAAAAAAGAAATGGAATATACGTATATTTATATAATTTCTTTATTATTTACCTTTTTTTTCTATGTTTTCCTGGATTTGACCTAAGTTGCGCAATGTTGCTAAATGTTTGCAGAAAGTGATCCGTTTCATTTCGAGTTGCAGCGAGTTGAAAATCTGATTGCAAAATGTTGGCTAACCGACCGTGTAAAAACCAAAAAGTGTCAGTTCAGCAGAACTAGAAATAATGACCACAATATTCTAGTGAATGATTTGTACCTTGCATCCCTGCTAGTGAACAGATCTACTGGAGGGTTAAATACAAGGGTCAGGTCGAGGGGGTTCGCATGGGAACGCAGTTCATCCACTATATTTGCAGAGGGAACTGAGTTACCATTGGTTTCATACACTATAAAGCTCGCATCCAGGTATTTTGTCATATCTTTCCCTGTTAAGTCACCGTACATATAGGATATAGCATATCCTTTCGCTAAATCCACATATATACATAAATATATCAGATTTGAGTGTGTGTGTATGTCTGCGAGATAATTGCTAATTGGGGGACAGAATTCTAGGTGAGTGCCCACACTTCTTTATATATATATATATACTTGACCCGTGCTTAAATATATATATCACTCATGCGTTTATTTTCCCATTTTGAACATACCATTTGACTCTCACTTTTTACGACATCTAAACCCCCCACCCATGTGACCCTTAATGTCTTAATGTTCAATTCTAGGACTGATCAGTAAGCGTCCAGACCTGAGGAAGAGAGGATATACTCTCGAAAGCTTGTCTTTAAGGACGGCGTCAGACGAGCGCAGTGATCACGTCCGTGTCGCCGCACAGTTTAGGCTAGGGTCAGACGAACGCATTTTTTGCGTTGTCTGTGAAAAAGTGCGTTCGAACGAATGGACGTATTTTTTCACGGAATACGCGATAGCGGTCATACGATGCGCCTTTTCGTCCGTGATTTTGTACGAATAATCAATAAAACCCTTTTTGTGTCTGGACGTTATGTTGGCCGGACATTAGCAGCGTCTGACGTCTCCCAATCACGCACACACGCCTCTAGCGGACGCAGCGCACTCTGTACGTCCGTACTAGAGGTTTGACGTTCTAGAAAAAATGCGTTCGTTTGCCACTTGCGTTGCGCGGGCGAACTTTCGTGCGGCCGTACTTCGTGTGTTCCCCGGCATTGGACGTCATTTGCTGCTAGCACGGCCGTGATTTCGTGCGTCTAAACGCACGTTAAAACAGCTTTCGTCTGACCCTAGCCTTAACGTCTGTCGTAGCATAGAATCATGATCAATACAAGAGATCCACACACGAAGTAAGTGCGCACCGAACTGCGCACGCACAACGCAGATGGCAACGGACGCAATTGAGGCAAGAACGTAAAACCTCTAGGACAGATGCGCAGAGTGCGCAACATCCGCGTAGCGTTCTGTGTGCGTGATGACACGAAGTCAGACGCACAGCATTTGCGACGTCCAGCACCTTGACGCACAAAATGGCTTTCCATATCATGCACCAATTTTTTATAATTTTTCATATTAATTTTGTTTCCCATAATTACCTTTTTTTTCTACATACGTCAAAAAAAACGGATCGTGTGGTGTCTGCAGTATCTTCCGTCAGTGCGTCTGTCCGTTATGCCCGCACGCAGAGTGCGCTCAGACTGCGTTCGCCTGACATTAGCCTTAAATGTAACGTTAGTCCGATTTAAAAGGTATCACTACACACTGCTGTACTCGTGATTTTGGCATCTGGACTAACACGGCCTATCGAATTTATATATATATTCCAAATGGTACAAGGACAGCACTCACGGAGTTATTTAAAAAAACATACAGACATTTCAGCCCCTAGAGGCCTTTATCAAGGTATACACATACACCCAAATATATTTATATATATATATATAATAAAGTTTGTGCAACAAGTCACTCGTTCCTGTACAGCTGTTTCAGGCTTATTGTACCCTCATCAGCAGGAGATAGGCCGTGACTAGTTGCAGTTTGATGCTTTACCCCAGAGCAAGTCGACACTCATTTAAATTGTGGTGAAGGGCAAAAAATGATATTAAAAGCCTCCACACAGTGAATAATAAAGTTTATAGTTGCAGAGGCCATTTACACATCCCGGCAATTCAAAGAACTGCATCACAGAGCTCATGTGCTACATTCCCCATATGCAGCAAGGAACTCTGGGTAAGACATGCAAATGACAATTGCAATTTTTCATGTTTTTGTATCCCGAGCATGTTTCAACACAGAACCCTCTAACCAATGCCACGCCATACTAGATGGCTTTTTTTTTTTTAGCAAAGGTCAGGTTTATGCAACAGAACACAGCCACAGCTATTTCGGGCTTATTGTACCCTCATCAGCAGGAGATAGGCCATGATGACCAGTTGCAGTTTGATGCTTTACCCCCAGGGCAAATCAACTCATTTAAGTTGTCAATCAAATCATTTAAGTTGTGGTGGAGGGCAAAAAACGAGATTAAAAGCCTCCACACAGCGAATAATAAAGGTTATTATTGAAGAAGTCATTTACACATCCCAGCAATACAAAGAACTGCATTCGCAGAGTTCATGTGCTACATTCCCCGTATGCAGCAAGGAACTCTGGTAAGACATGCAAATGACAATTGCAATTTTTCATGTTTTGTATCCCGAGCATGTTTCAACACAGAACCCTCTAACCAATGCCACGCCATACTAGATGGCTTTTTTTTTTTAGCAAAGGTCAGGTTTATGCAACAGAACACAGCCACAGCTATTTCGGGCTTATTGTACCCTCATCAGCAGGAGATAGGCCATGATGACCAGTTGCAGTTTGATGCTTTACCCCCAGGGCAAATCAACTCATTTAAGTTGTCAATCAAATCATTTAAGTTGTGGTGGAGGGCAAAAAAACGAGATTAAAAGCCTCCACACAGCGAATAATAAAGGTTATTATTGAAGAAGTCATTTACACATCCCAGCAATACAAAGAACTGCATTCGCAGAGTTCATGTGCTACATTCCCCGTATGCAGCAAGGAACTCTGGTAAGACATGCAAATGACAATTGCAATTTTTCATGTTTTGTATCCCGAGCATGTTTCAACACAGAACCCTCTAACCAATGCCACGCCATACTAGATGGCTTTTTTTTTTTAGCAAAGGTCAGGTTTATGCAACAGAACACAGCCACAGCTATTTCGGGCTTATTGTACCCTCATCAGCAGGAGATAGGCCATGATGACCAGTTGCAGTTTGATGCTTTACCCCCAGGGCAAATCAACTCATTTAAGTTGTCAATCAAATCATTTAAGTTGTGGTGGAGGGCAAAAAACGAGATTAAAAGCCTCCACACAGCGAATAATAAAGGTTATTATTGAAGAAGTCATTTACACATCCCAGCAATACAAAGAACTGCATTCGCAGAGTTCATGTGCTACATTCCCCGTATGCAGCAAGGAACTCTGGGTAAGACATGCAAATGACGTTTGCCGTTTCTAATTTTTTTTTGCATCCCGGGTCTGTTTTAACACAGAACCCTCCAATCAATGCCGTGCCATACTAGATGGCCTTTTCTATCAGAGGTCAGGTTTATGCAGCATATATATATATATTAGTTTCATCAAACTGAGGGCACTCATGAGTCTTCACATAAAAGTCCAACGTTTCGGCGCGTTCGAGCCTTTATCAAGACCAAGGTTTCAAACGAGCCAAATCGTTGATGGATTTACAATATAGATTGGACTTTTATGTGAAGACCCGCGAGTGCCTTTCAGTTTGTTGAAACTGTATCTAGTGTGGATGTTGCACCGGGGCCGACTCGCTTAATGGTGATTTGAAGAGCAGAGTGCCTGCTTTTGGATATTTAAATATATATATATATATATACACACACACGAGAAAGCATTCCTTGCGTGTATTTGGATAAAACATACTTGGATAGAAAGGCACTTGCAAGGCGAGCCTGGAATTTTTCCCCTCACTGACTAACCCATAAAATACACACGAAATGTGGGTCAATGCCAAAAAAATCACGCAGGGAATGGAAGATTCCACAGATCCAGTGCTAAACGCTTTGCTGCGATAAATGAAGACTCCTCTCTACTAGTTACACGTACTCTCCAACGCCGAGGACGGATTCCGTACATATTCGCACACGCGTACCTGCCTGAATGACACCTGTGTATAATATTGCGGGGGGCTTTATTGCTCCCCAGTCCCCATTTTGTTCTTTGGGGAAACCGACAAAAGACGCCCAACAGCTGACGTTCATGAGCAGATCACCTCAGAGACATTAGAGGACTCCTGCTCGTCAGATCGGCTGAGTTTTCAAGGGCTTATATATGTGTTTAAGGTTGGCACATGAAAGTGCTTCCCAGCAGTATGTAGAATTCACATGCTGCAGGAGGGAAATCAGTTCACTGGTTTACATGACGCAATGTGTGAATGAATTCTATATGGAGGTAGAGTAACCCTTAGGCTGGCCATCCACTAGGTCCATAGCCGGACGACTGACTTGGTTTTCCAACTACGGTCAATGCCATCGCACGACCAGGGTTGTCCACTGGAAGCATCTGTGGATGACCCAGGTCGGCCAACGGACAGGTCACTGAACAAAGAAAAAAAAAAAAGGCTGCAGGGGAAATAACCCTCTCCCTGGTGCTGAAATGGGGTTTCAGCACCAAGGAGAGCACCGGCGAACCCAGCCGAATGCAAAAAGAAAACTATCTGAAAGTTGCATGGGAGGGACTGTCCTTGGTGCTGAAATAGGTTTCAGCACCAAGGACAGCAATGCTGAATGCAGCCGGACTGAAGAAAAAAAAAACAATCACACTGTGTTTGGCCAGGAAAAAAAGCCTCATCTTTAAAAAAAAAATTGGGAATCAAAAAATTTGGCTAAAAAAAATAAAAAAAATACTCCAAAATTTTCAAAAGAGTCTATAAATGAAAAGGCTTTTTGCTGTGGATGAAAAGAATAAACGTTCGAATATAAAACGAGATAAAAACGAAAATGTTTTTTTACATTGAATCCTATGAGGTTCACCTGTCGAGCTGAATCACTTCTCTATGAACGTGGAACAGCGTTTTAACTACACAATTCATCTTTTTTCATGTAACTTGTACCAGATCGTCCGACAAATCCCATTTAAATGGGAAAGATCGCAAGTCTGATGTAGTCGCATAAAATCGTCTGAAGTCGTGCGATGGAAGTCGGAGGCGGTGGAAGAGGACTGATTCATCTGCATGTTGTGGGATTGGACAGACGACGACAGACAATATCGGAGGATCGCACCATCGCACAGATACGGACCCAGTGGACGGCCAGCCTTATAATCTCAGTGTGTGCCGCACCGTGCTGAAGTCGCAGGACCCATCCTTGTACTGAATTCAGAAGACTCCGTTTTAATATAGTATTAAAGTTTTTAAAAGTAACCAATTTAGAAATAGACAAAGGGGGTTTGGTTACAAAATCCTCTAATATATTAAGTAATTAAACATGTTAAAACATTTAAAAAAATAAACGGCGCTTGGCCTCTAAGAACCTTGATAAATGCTCTCAGGGGCTGAAACGTTGGTTTTAAAATTTATACTCAATGAATTTTTGCTTTAAAAAGTCCTCGACCGCATCCCTATGTTGGTGTATGTATATATATATATACACAGGGTTATTCAAAGAGATCCGAATTGTGGTTGAAAGGAAACTGAACAGTGAAATTCAGCGTTCGGTTACCTTTCCTGGCCATTCGGCTATTCAGAGAGCAGGCGGTTCGCCAAATCCTGGCGAATTGCCTGCACATACGGTGCCTGTTCGGTGCCTGTTCGAGGGCAGTGAAATCCCCATAGAGAAGCAATGCTTCGTCTATTCAGAGAACACAAACCAGCAGTGAAAGGTTCCCGAAATGCCCTGCTGTTCGGTGGTTTAATTCGGCAGGTTTATTCAGGCGAATCCCATAGACTTCAATGTTAAAAATATTCCCGTTTTAATTCAATATATAATAAACCGTTTAACATTTTATTCTGCAGTAAAAAGATTCTTTATTTATAGATGTTTTAGAATGTTTTAGGCATTTTTCAGGATTTTTTTCCGAGACTTTTATCCGTTTTTTTTTTCTTTTTTCTGTAACAGCCCTTTTTATTATCATTCATTGGATCTTATATGTAAATTTCAGACATTTTCATTCAATAGTTTCTGTGCAAACAGCGTTTCACTTTTCAAACATTCATGCAAACTGGGTTTTTTTCACTCCATTCGTCTGCGGTGTCGGCTTTTTCCGGCGGCTGCTTTGCTCTGCTCGGGTTTCTCCGGCGTGTTCAGCGGGGTTAATCCAGATGTTTTTGGGGGTTTCAGTGTGCATTCGCCTGGGTTTTGCGGTGAGTGTTTGGCAGGTTTTCGGCGGCTTTTCCCTGCACTACGACGGCCCTGTGGTGCTTGCTGAATACACCGCAGGGTCGCCGAAATGGGATCGCCAAATCGCACCGAATTGAAGAGAATGAAAAGCCACCGAACGTGCGGTGACTTTTCGATTCTCTTTGAATAACCCTGATAGAGTATATTAATCGCTTCTACCCCTCTGCTCACAGCCAGCAGCATCTGATGAGAGACATGAAGCAGCGCCCAGTACTGAATCTAAAGTCCCACGTGTATGCAAGATTCCTGGAAGTATTATCATCATGCCAGGTCATAAACACCTTCCTTATATCTACGCCGAATTAATAAAACCCCGGGACCCATCCTCAGAGAATGCTGCGCCGCGCAGCCGCAGACCCATCTCTAGTACGGATTTGCAAAATCTAACATATAATTCCTTTATTAGCGAATATCGGTCACATGACAATACATTGAGTATTTTGTATATTATATGTATTTTATGGAGTTTATTCAGAGAGTGGCGGTGTTTGCCAAGACCGGCGAAAATCCCCATTGTTGCAAACATCATCAGCGTTTCAGTCAGAGGCAGGAGAGGTTTCACTGGGAAGCTACTCCTGCTGCTGTTTGAATTTTTTCTTTTGTGAAACAAGGCTGCAAAAACACAAATTGTTATCGGTGCTGGCGATTTCGACATCTTGGAATAACGCCTGATATTTTTAATAAGTTGTCACATTTAGATAGAGACAAGCTGATAGACGGACGGACGGACGGACATATGTTTTCTCCCTATAGTGCACATTTCTCTTTTGCCTCTAGCTCCGCATAAAGAGATAAATGAGGTTGGCAGATAAGAACCAAATGGATAACCTGGGCCTGTCTGAGGACCCAGCCTTATTATGACCATTTGTTCTCCAGGATTGCTTTGGGCACATTCCATGGATTCCCTCATTGCTGGGCAGGGCTGGCCTTTACTGGACGCCCTATCAACTGCTTTGTCTGTAAAATAATGTATTCTTACATTGCTATTTTGTCTCCAGCGATCAAAGCTCACAGCGTCAATCCCAAGGCTTTTGTCTACATTTAATTTCCCAGAGCCCACCATAGTAAAGTGTTACAGCTCCTTCACTAAGGCTGGGGTCAGACCAGGGCACTTTTAGGCTAGGGTCAGAGTGGGGCAGTCGGAACGCGCGTGCAGGCGCACTAAATCACGGCGGCAGTAGCAGCACATAACGGCCAATGACGGCCAATATACGCAGTACGTGCGTACAAAAGTGCGCCGACACCACGCAACCGGCAAATGAACGCATTTTTCTCAGAACGTGAAACCGCTGCTACAGACGTACAGAGTGCGCTGCGGCCGCATGGCAGCGTGTGTGCGTGATTAGGAGACGTCAGACGCTGCTAGTGTGCGGCCTACATAACGTTCAACAGCCGGATTTCCTAGAATTGCGTTGGTGAGTACCTGCGACTGTGCGACTGTGGTCGTCTGACCATTAAGCGTATTCCGTGAAAAAATGCGTGCGCACGCATCGACGTACATTTTGACGGTGGCCGCAGAAAATGCGCTCATCTGTCCCTAGCCTTAACGTGCGTTCTGGCGCACATAATTACGGCAGCACTAGCAGCAGATGACGGGCAATGACGGCCAATATACGAAGTACGGCCGCACAAAAGTCCGGCCGTGCAACGCAAGTGGAATTTGAACGCATTTTTCTGAGAACGCTGAACCGCTAGTACTGACGTACTGAGTGCGCAGCTGCGGCATAGCGGCGTGTTTGCGTGATTAGGAGATGTCAGACGCTGCTAATGTCCAGCCTACATAACGTCCAGACGCAAAAAGAGTTTTATTGACGATCCGTACAAAATCACGCCCGAAAATGCGCGTCGTCTGGCTGTTTTTGCGCATTCCGTGAAAAAATACGTCAATGCGTTCGGACGCACTTTTTCACGTTCGCGGGGAAAAATGCTTTCGTCTGACCCTAGCCTAAGCTGTCGTGCAACAGCTGGCCGAGGATTATAGGTGCCGGGACAACAACAATATTTAGCACCTTCTAAATGACATTATTTTGCCTGAAAGGCTCCAGTAGCTTGTGCTGTTCCAGTGGGTCAGTGTTTCCCAACCATGGTCCTAAGGTCCCCCCCAACAGGCTAGGTTTGCAGGATATGTGAAATTGTGAAGCACAGCACAGGTGATACGATTTGCTGCATTTCACCAAGAGAATCCTTAAAACCTGGTCTGTTAGGGGGACCTGTGGACCAGGCTGGGAACCAATGTAGTAGGTTATGACTTCCCAGTAGGTTGAGACATCCAAGTAGCTTGTTTTTTCAAAACATGTTGTATTGTCCTGGTAGGTTGTGTTGTCCCAGTAAAGTTGTGATGTCCCAATAGCTTGTGCTGTCCCAGTAGGTTATGACATCCCAGTATGTTCTGATGGCCTAGTAGGATATTATGACCCAATATGTTGTGACATCCCCATATGACTCCCAATATGTTGTGTTGTCCCAGTAGTTTGGGCTTTCCCAGGACGTTATGACATCGAAGATGGTTTGACGTCCCAGTTTTGACGCACCAGTTTGTTGTGACATCCCAGTAACTTGTGAGGTCTTAGTAGGTTGTGATGTTCCAGTAGCTTGTGCTGTCGCAGTAGGTTGTGACGTTCCAGTAGCTTGTGCTGTCGCAGTAGGTTGTGACGTTCCAGTAGCTTTTGCTGTCGCAGTAGGTTGTGACGTTCCAGTAGCTTGTGCTGTGGCAGTAGGTTGTGATGTTCCAGTTGCTTGTGCTGTCGCAGTAGGTTGTGACGTTCCAGTAGCTTGTGCTGTCGCAGTAGGTTGTGACGTTCCAGTAGCTTGTGCTGTCGCAGTAGGTTGTGACGTTCCAGTAGCTTTTGCTGTCGCAGTAGGTTGTGACGTTCCAGTAGCTTGTGCTGTCGCAGTAGGTTGTGACGTTCCAGTTGCTTGTGCTGTCGCAGTAGGTTGTGACGTTCCAGTTGCTTGTGCTGTCGCAGTAGGTTGTGACGTTCCAGTAGCTTTTGCTGTCGCAGTAGGTTGTGACGTTCCAGTAGCTTGTGCTGTTGCAGTAGGTTGTGACGTTCCAGTTGCTTGTGCTGTCGCAGTAGGTTGTGACGTTCCAGTAGCTTTTGCTGTCGCAATAAGTTGTGACGTTCTAGTAGCTTTTGCTGTCGCAGTAGGTTGTGACGTTCCAGTAGCTTTTGCTGTCGCAGTAGGTTGTGACGTTCCAGTAGCTTGTGCTGTCGCAGTAGGTTGTGACGTTCCAGTAGCATTTGCTGTCACAGTAGGTTGTGACGTTCCAGTAGCTTGTGCTGTCGCAGTAGGTTGTGACGTCCCAGTGGGCCAATATTAATGACCCCTATACAAAGTATAGGAGCCGTTGATGTTCACTAACTTGCTGCTGATGCTGAGCCACAAGTCAAGATAGCAAGGTCAGAAAAGCATCTCAAGACTTTAAGTCAAGGCCAGGGTCCTCAGTTTATTAGCTTACTACCTCAAAGACATATAAATTCAGGGAATTCGGCAACTTTAGGCAAGAAAATCGCTGTATAAGATCCAACCATACAACAAATCCCCTATACAGCACATGCATATGCGAATAACTGGGAGATCTGACCTCCCACAATCCCCAGGTTCCTACATCCATGATTTCTAAATACTGTATAAGCCATGCCAATTTTGCTCTTTTTTTTGGCAATTCAGGTAAGTGACAGGAGACATTATGTAACCCTGGTTTTATGATAATGTTTTAAACACAGAGACTGTGGCATTGCAGCAGGGCTTATATCACTTCAAAGGTTATTGAAAGAGAACCGAATTTGCCACCGAATTGCACCGAACAGTGAATTTCCAAGTACGGTGAAATTTCGTGGCCATTCGACTTTTCAAAAAGCCGGCAATTCTCCAATTATTGGTGAATTGCAAGCGAAATACAGTGACCTTTGACGGCAGTAAAGTCCCCCCTAGAGAAGTAGTTTTTAATCTATACAGAGAATGCCGAACAGTCCCGAAAAGTTGTCGAAATGCCCAGATTTTCAGTGGTTTCGTTCGACAGGTTTAAACAGGCGAATCCTATAGGTTTCAATGTAAAAAAAAAAAAAAATCTCCATTTTTATTAATTTTTTATTCAACCATTTATTCTTTCAATTTGCAGCAAAAAGTCTCTTTATTTATTTTTTTAGAATTTTTTGGGCATTTTTGGGATTTTTTTAATGTTATTCATGAAACCTCCTATTTTATTTCCAGGCATTTTCATGCATATTTTTTGTTTTAAGGATTCAAGATTTTTTTTTTACCCCTGTTCGGCAGCTTTTTTCGGTGGCGTTCGGTGCTGACTGGTGGTCTGTTCGGCAGATTGTCAGTAGGGATGAGCTGTTCGGGTTCGGACGGTTCGGAGTTCGACCCGAACTTTGGCAGTTTGCAAATTTCGAACTTTTTGGGTGTGTTCGGTTCGAGTTCGAAAAAAAAAATTGAAAAAAGTATAGAAAATGCTTAAAAAAAATACTAAAAAATCTAGAAATAAAGAGACTCTTTACTGCAGAATATTATAAGCAACAGTTTATTAGATATTGAATTAAAAACTAATGTGTACGTGGAAAGATTATCAACTCTAAATGACCTCTGTTCACAAACGGGCATAACACCAGGTGTTTTTAGTCTGGTAATCAATTTGATACATTGTACACCATACTGAGGGTGGGGTGGTGTCTGCTTCTGATTGAGATTTGAGAATTAATTCCCTAAAACATCCTAATATGCTGCATTTAACCCTTTCACTGCTCAGGCTTTTCACACCTCTGTGCTGAGGTCATTTTTACCGCTTTCGCTCAACATGTTTAACTGCGTTTTGTAGCCATATTTTGATATATGACCCAGACATATTATATATCGTTCTTTCCGGCAGACTTGGCAGATTCATAATATGTCATTATTATATGTATACGTTATGTCATGTCTGTATATTATAACAAAAATGCAATAAAATTTGAATTTTCAATAATTTATTATGTGTAAAGTGTTTTTTTTCACATTTTAACATGCAATCGTTTGCGGTTATATTTTGTATGGGGTGCGCTTGTTAAAAAAATTAGAAATGGGGTCTCGTTACATTTTTTTTGGGGAAAATTTCACTTTTTTTAACAAACGCACCACATACAAAAATCGTTAGTGCAGCATTATTGTTCACAGTATAATTGAAATGGGAACAATATTGCTGCATTAACAAAACAAAACAAAAAACTTGTTTATTTTTTTTTAAAAAAATTTTAAATATTTTTTTTTATTTTAGTTTTCAAAACATTTTTCATGCTCATGTTTGGTATCCTTGGAAAGGCCATGCTCTGGCCGATCCAACGATATCAAACATTAACCCCTAGCTGCCACGGATCGGGAGACAGGGGGTTCATTGGAACCCCCTATCTCCACCATTGGTGGCAGCTAGGGGTTAACTCCAGGACTGGCGTCATCGTGCTATGCAGTTCCTGGAGGCTTGGCCGACATCCAAGATGTCGGCCAGCTCAAGGAGAGGATCACGATCCGGCGCTTTTCAGCGCCGATTCGTGATCCGGCTCCCCAGGGGTTAATCACAGCCACCGTTTGGAAGGGCAGGCTGTGCCCTTCCAAACGGTGCCTGGATTAACCCTCTGCCCACCGGCGATCAGGAGGGAGAGAGGTCCGAAGTACCTCACCCCCTCCCTTTCAGGCGCTTCCTCCGCACATGCGGGGGGGGCGCCTGAATTAGATGTCATCGCGCCGCCGCGATGACATCTAATTGCTCCGCCGGGGTCCCGGAGTGCTGGGCTGACATCCAAGATGTCAGCCTGCACCGGGGGGCGCAGCAATCCGCCGGAATCCGCGTCCATAGCACAGGAGAACCACTTGGCTGGACGCGCTGAGCGCGTCCATAGCAGCCAAGTGGTTAACTGGTGTTTGAAAAAATTTTCAAATAACATCTAAGGCTAGGGTCAGATGAGCGCATTTTGTACGGACTGTGCGTCCGTGCAGTACGGACGTACTTACTGACTGACAACAAGGTAGTGGCCACACAGTCCGTTTTTTTCACTGACGTATTTTATGACTGATGGAGCAGGGAAAATAAATTAAAATGAAAAAAACATTCTGTCCGTCAAAAATGCTGGACATATAAATGCAGTCCGTCTGACCTCGTTTCATCACTCACATACAAAGCTACACGTCCGTTGCGGACGTGGCGCACTCCGCACGTCCGTTCTAGCAGTATTACGTTCTTCCCTAACCTGCGTCCGTTTGCTGCGTCCGCCATGCATCCGCACTTCCGTGCGGACGTACTTTGTGTGTGGGGCTCCATTGGTCAGAATGCTATGCTGCCACAGACGTACAAATGTGCAGCAACACGGACGTGATAACTGCGCTCGTCTGACCCCAGCCTTAAGCAATGTTATTTTTCACCTCGGGATTAAACATTCACAGGGTTATTCAGAGAGCGGTGAAAAGCAGGAGAATAACTGGAAAAGTGAAAATTCTAGGTCAAAATAGCCAAACCAGAAAAATTCTCCCTTTTAACTCACTTTCCAAATTGGCTATTTGGTCTAGATTGTTCTCTTCTCCTGCCAGTTCTCCTGGCTTTCACCTCTCGCTCAGGGTTGTTCAGAGAAAGGTGAAAACCAGGAGCATGGCAGGAAAAGAGAACAATCTGGACCAAATAGCCGATTTGGAAAGTGAGATAAGGCTAGGGTCAGACTAACGCATTTTTCACAGCAACCGTCAAAAAGTTTGTCCGAACGCATTGCCGTATTTTTTCACGGAATGCGCGAAAACGGTCATACGATGCGCATTTTTGTGCGTGATTTTTTACGAATCCAAACCAGGAAACTTTGGGGGTCTGGACGTTATGTTGGCCGGACATGAGCAGGGTCTGACGTCTCCAAATCATGCATACACGCCGCTAGTGGACGCAGCGCACTCTGTACGTCCGTACTAGCGGTTCTGCGTTCTCGAAAAAATGCGTTCATTTTCCACTTGCGTTGCGCGGCCGGACTTTCGTGCGACCGTACTTCGTATATTGGCCGTCATTGCCCGTCATTTGCTGCTAGTGCGGCCGTGATTAAGTGCGCATGTTAAAAATTCGCTAGTCTGACCCTAGCCTAAATGGGAGAATTTTTCTGGTTTGGCTATTTTGACCTAGAATTTTCCATTCTCCAGTCATTCTCCTGCTCTTCACCGCTCTCCTGTCAGGGTTATTCAGAGAAAGGTGAAACTCAGGAGAATGACTGAAGAGAAAATTCTAGGTCAAAATAGCCAAACCAGAAAAATTCTCTCATTTTTCTCACTTTCCAAATCGGCTATTTGGTCTAGAATTTTAGATTCTCCAGTCATTCTCCTGCTTTTCACCGCCAAGAAATCAGTAATCTTTTTCTGCGTGTCCGAAAATGTCTCCTCTTTTCATACAGACTGCCGCCCCAAGCAGTTGTTTATGGATAGATTAAAGGAAAAGCATTTACCGTCATTTGAAATGTCATTTTTTGGTTCTTACATATTTTTATACATCCTAGAAATCCGCCACTTCACGGGCAGGTTATGGGGACCTCCTAGGCACGATATTTGAAGGAATTTTTCGTTTTTATTTTTAACCCTTATTTCATGGAAAACTCACTGTCCCTTTAAAAACGTTTTTTTTTAAACTTTTTGTCCTTGTTTCCTGTCCCCCAGGGCACTACCCGGACCCCCATACACCTTTTATGGCAAATATCTTGCATATATGCCCTCTTGGAGGGCACTCTAAAAACCGAATTTTCAGCCCCATTGACTTGCATGGAGTTCGAGTTCGGGTTCGGGTTCGGATCCGAACATTTGGAAAGTTCGGGTTTGGCTTCAAACCGAACTCGGGGAGTGTTCGGCTCATCCCTAATTGTCAGCTGCGTTCGGCGTTCTGCAGCTGTGTTCGGCAATCTGTTTGGCGGTTTATCGTCGGCGTTCAGGGGCCCTGCAGTGAATGTTGAATTCACCGCAGGGTCGGCAAAGTGAACTGAGCTGATCTGCGCCAAATGAGAGAGCACAGAAATGTCAAGTGATGAACCAGAGGACGGCTGCAAAACTGTTGAATGGAAAAAAAAAAACAGATTTGTTGTTTTTAAAAAAAAATTAACAGCTATATATATATGGCTTATTTTTCCCATCTTTTTCAAATTTTCCATCAACTTGATTGTTTAATGATTAACCCCTTCTGTGTGTAAATTATAAGGTTTAAATCTATGGTAAGTGTCCCTGCAGCGCCGAACCAAAAGTGGGCACGTGTGTAAAGTGATTTAAGTCACATCTTCAAAGGAGAATTATCGCAAGTATTTTAAAAATCCTTTTTTTAAAGTTTCAGGCCGGGGTCAGACGAGTGTTTTAAGAGCGGAAGGAACGTCCGTGAGAGTGGACGTCCTTTCCACTTGACGCCCGTCTGGCCGCCTCGCTAAGCGCACTAAGAGAGCTGCAAGGACCGATTCTCCTATGGAGGATCGCGCCCTGTAGCTCCGTCGAACTCGCGTCATAGTGCTCCGTCGACGGGGAGGCTTTGTAAGCGTCTGCAGCAGCGCTAAAGCGTGTGGCCGGCCCCGTCGAAGCTTCACAACGCAGCACAACACATGTCAGTACTAGGGATGGGCTGCCGGTTCGAAGTTTGATTCAAACATCAGTTGTTTGAAAATTAGCGAACTTCGAACTTTTCGGGACGTTCGCGGAAAGTTTGAGAGAAAAAAAAATCCAAAAAATGCTTAAAAGAGCCTAAAAAATCTAAAAGTAAAGAGACTTTTTACTGGAGAATATAATAATAAACGGTTTATTAGATACTAGTTGTAAAGCCTGCCCAGAGGGCAGTCTATTGTGGATATACTGCCCCTGCTCATGTATACTGCCCCAGCTTGTGGATATTGCCCCAGCTCGTGGATATTGCCCCAGCACGTGGATACTGCCCCAGCACGTGGATATTGCCCCAGCACGTGGATACTGCCCCAGAACGTGGATACTGCCCCAGCACGTGGATACTGCCCCAGCACGTGGATACTGCCCCAGCACGTGGATACTGCCCCAGCACGTGGATATTGCCCCAGCACGTGGATATTGCCCCAGCACGTGGATACTGCCCCAGCACGTGGATACTGCCCCAGCTCGTGGATATTGCCCCAGCACGTGGATATTGCCCCAGCACGTGGATATTGCCGCAGCACGTGGATACTGCCCCAGCTCGTGGATACTGCCCCAGCTCGTGGATACTGCCCCAGCACGTGGATTGATACTGCCCCAGCACGTGGATATTGACCCAGCACGTGGATACTGCCCCAGCACGTGGATATTGCCCCAGCACGTGGATATTGCCCCAGCACGTGGATATTGCCCCAGCACGTGGATACTGCCCCAGCACGTGGATACTGCCCCAGCTCGTGGATACTGCCCCAGCACGTGGATTGATACTGCCCCAGCACGTGGATATTGCCCCAGCACGTGGATACTGCCCCAGCACGTGGATACTGCCCCAGCTCGTGGATACTGCCCCAGCACGTGGATACTGCCCCAGCACGTGGATTGATACTGCCCCAGCACGTGGATATTGGCCCAGCACGTGGATTGATACTGCCCCAGCACGTGGATTGATACTGCCCCAGCACGTGGATACTGCCCCAGCACGTGGATACTGCCCCAGCACGTGGATATTGCCCCAGCACGTGGATACTGCCCCAGCACGTGGATACTGCCCCAGCACGTGGATACTGCCCCAGCTCGTGGATACTGCCCCAGCACGTGGATTGATACTGCCCCAGCACGTGGATATTGCCCCAGCACGTGGATACTGCCCCAGCACGTGGATATTGGCCCAGCACGTGGATACTGCCCCCAGCTCGTGGATATTGGCCCAGCTCGTGGATACTGCCCCAGCACGTGGATATTGACCCAGCTCGTGGATTGATACTGCCCCAGCACGTGGATATTGGCCCAGCACGTGGATTGATACTGCCCCAGCACGTGGATTGATACTGCCCCAGCACGTGGATACTGCCCCAGCACGTGGATTGATACTGCCCCAGCACGTGGATATTGGCCCAGCACGTGGATACTGCCCCCAGCTCGTGGATATTGGCCCAGCTCGTGGATACTGCCCCAGCACGTGGATATTGACCCAGCACGTGGATACTGCCCCAGCACGTGGATACTGCCCCAGCACGTGGATTGATACTGCCCCAGCACGTGGATATTGGCCCAGCACGTGGATACTGCCCCCAGCTCGTGGATATTGGCCCAGCTCGTGGATACTGCCCCAGCACGTGGATATTGACCCAGCTCGTGGATACTGCCCCAGCACGTGGATTGATACTGCCCCAGCACGTGGATATTGACCCAGCACGTGGATACTGCCCCAGCACGTGGATACTGCCCCAGCACGTGGATACTGCCCCAGCACGTGGATACTGCCCCAGCACGTGGATACTGCCCCAGCACGTGGATATTGCCCCAGCACGTGGATACTGCCCCAGCACGTGGATACTGCCCCAGCTCGTGGATACTGCCCCAGCACGTGGATTGATACTGCCCCAGCACGTGGATATTGCCCCAGCACGTGGATACTGCCCCAGCACGTGGATACTGCCCCAGCACGTGGATACTGCCCCCAGCTCGTGGATATTGGCCCAGCTCGTGGATACTGCCCCAGCACGTGGATACTGCCCCAGCACGTGGATTGATACTGCCCCAGCACGTGGATATTGGCCCAGCACGTGGATTGATACTGCCCCAGCACGTGGATTGATACTGCCCCAGCACGTGGATACTGCCCCAGCACGTGGATTGATACTGCCCCCAGCTCGTGGATATTGGCCCAGCACGTGGATACTGCCCCAGCACGTGGATATTGGCCCAGCTCGTGGATATCGCCCCCCCCGCTCGTGGATATCGCCCCCCCCCGCTCGTGGATATCGCCCCCCCCCGCTCGTGGATATGGCCCCCCCCCCGCTCGTGGATATCGCCCCCCCCGCTCGTGGATATCGCCCCCCCCGCTCGTGGATATCGCCCCCCCCGCTCGTGGATATCGCCCCCCCCCGCTCGTGGATATGGCCCCCCGCTCGTGGATATGGCCCCCCGCTCGTGGATATACTCACCTACATCGGCCCTCCAGCGATGGCGGTCCCGCGTCCCGCTTCCAGCGTCCTCTCTCGCTCCGTTGGTCGCCGGGATGACGTCACGAAAGCCTTTGACCCCCGGGGTCAAAGGCTTTCGTGACGTCATTCCGGCGAACAACGGAGCGAGAGAGGACGCTGGAAGCGGGACCGCCATCGCTGGAGGAGCTAAGGGCCGATGTAGGTGAGTATGTGTCCCCCTACATTGGCCCGGAGCCTCAGCGGTGGCTGTCGTAGGCTGCTCGGCCGGCCTTCAGGCTTAGGCGAGCCCCCGGCTCGGCTGGGCCTGTAGGCCCAAGCCAAGCCGGGGGCTCGCCTGAGCCTGGAGGCCGGCCGAGCAGCCTGCGACAGCCGGAGGACAGTCACCGCTGGAGCTCAGGGCTAATGTAGGTGAGTATGTGCTCTCCACACCCACCCTGCTTACTCGGCCGGTATCCAAGCTTAGGCGAGCCCCCGGCTTGGGCCTAGAGGCCCAGCAGAGCCGGGGACTCGCCTGAGCATGGAGGCCGGTCGAGTTGCATGCTCGGCCGTCCTCCAGGCTCAGGTGAGTCCCTGGCTCGGCTGGGCCTCTAGGCCCAAGCCAAGCCGGGGGCTCGCCTGAGCCTGGATGCCGACCAAGCTTAGGCGAGCCCCCGGCTTGGCGTGGGCCTAGAGGCCCAGCCGAGCCGGGACTCGCCTGAGCCTGGAGGACGCCCGAGCATGCAACTCGACCGGCCTCCATGCTCAGGCGAGTCCCCGGCTCGGCAGGGCCTCTAGGCCCAAGCCAAGCCGGGGGCTCGCCTAAGCTTGGATACCGGCCGAGCAAGCAGGGTGTGTGTGTGTGTGTGTAGAGCACATACTCACCTACATCGGCCTCGAGTCCTCCACCGGTTCCACACATACTCACCGACATCGGCCCTTGGCTCCTCCAGCGATGGCGGTCCCGCTTGCAGCATCCTCCCTCCGTTGCTCGCCAGGATGACGTCACGAAAGCCTTTGACCCCCGGGGTCAAAGGCTTTCGTGACGTCATTCCGGCGAGCAACGGAGAGAGGATGCTGCAAGCGGGACCGCCATCGCTGGAGGAGCCAAGGGCCGATGTCGGTGAGTATGTGTTAGGCAACATCGGCCCTGAGCTCCAGCGGTGACCTCCTCCGGCCGAGCAGGCTGCTCGGCCGGCCTCTACGCTTAGGCGAGTCCCCGGCTCGGCTGGCCTGTAGGCCCAAGCCAAGGCGGGGGCTCGCCTAAGCCTAGAGGCCCGCCGAGCAGCCAGCGGCAGCTGGAGGAGGTCTCCGCTGGAGCTCAGGGCCGATTTTGGGGTGTGTTTGTTTGGGAACTTCGGCCCCGATCCTCCAGCGGTGACCTTCTCCGGCTGCCGCTGGCTGCTCGGCGGGCCTCTAGGCTTAGGCGAGTCCCCGGCTCGGCTGGGCCTGTAGGCCCAAACCGAGCCGGGGGCTCGCCTAAGCCTAGAGGGCCGCCGAGCAGCCAGCGGCAGCCGGAGGAGGTCTCCGCTGGAGCTCAGGGCCGATTTTGGGGTGTTTGTTTGGGAACTTCGGCCCCGATCCCACAGCGGTGACCTTCTCCGGCTGCTCGGCGGGCCTCTAGGCTTAGGCGAGTCCCCGGCTCGGCTGGGCCTGTAGGCCCAAACCGAGCCGGGGGCTCGCCTAAGCCTAGAGGGCCGCCGAGCAGCCAGCGGCAGCCGGAGGAGGTCTCCGCTGGAGCTCAGGGCCGATTTTGGGGTGTTTGGGAACTTCGGCCCCGATCCTCCAGCGGTGACCTTCTCCGGCTGCCGCTGGCTGCTCGGCGGGCCTCTAGGCTTAGGCGAGTCCCCGGCTCGGCTGGGCCTGTAGGCCCAAACCGAGCCGGGGGCTCGCCTAAGCCTAGAGGGCCGCCGAGCAGCCAGCGGCAGCCGGAGGAGGTGTCCGCTGGAGCTCAGGGCCGATTTTGGGGTGTTTGTTTGGGAACTTCGGCCCCGATCCTCCAGCGGTGACCTTCTCCGGCTGCCGCTGGCTGCTCGGCGGGCCTCTAGGCTTAGGCGAGTCCCCGGCTCGGCTGGGCCTGTAGGCCCAAACCGAGCCGGGGGCTCGCCTAAGCCTAGAGGGCCGCCGAGCAGCCAGCGGCAGCCGGAGGAGGTCTCCGCTGGAGCTCAGGGCCGATTTTGGGGTGTTTGTTTGGGAACTTCGGCCCCGATCCTCCAGCGGTGACCACCTCCGGCTGCCGCTGGGTGCTCGGCGGGCCTCTAGGCTTAGGCGAGTCCCCGGCTCGGCTTGGGCCTGTAGGCCCAAACCGAGCCGGGGGCTCGCCTGAGCCTGGAGGCCCGCCGGCAGCCGGAGGACGGTCACCGCTGGAGGATCGGGGCATCTGGCCGTGTAAACACACGGGTAGCTGCGCGCGGCTCGTGCCGTTTATTTTTTTTTTTTCACGCGGCCGGCACGCGCAGCTACCTGTGTGTTCTAACGGCCGCTTTCAAATGTCCGTCGCGCATGCGCAGTAGGGTTTTGGCGACGGACGTTTTTAGGCTTATTCTATTATAGTATAGATTGAATTAAAACAGGAATATTTTTAACATTGATGCCTATGGGATTCATAAACATTTCCCACGCATTGTTGGTCAAACATTTCTCACTCATTGTTGATCAAACATTTCCCACTGATTGTTGATCAAACATTTCCCACTGATTGTTGGTCAAACATTTCCCACTGTTGGTCAAACATTTCCCACTGATTGTTGATCAAACATTTCCCACTGATTGTTGGTCAAACATTTTCCACTCATTGTTGGTCAAACATTTCCCATGGCTTCAAATCGCACTTAAACATGAGCAAAAGCGGTAAAAATGAGCTCAGTGCACAGCGGTGAAATGGCTCAGCACTCAGCAGTGAAAGGGTTAAAAACGTTTTGGTTTTTTTACTATTTTTTCATTGTTTACAGTCCCCAAGGGCACTACACGGACTCCCATACACCTTTTATGACCAATATCTTGCATATATGCCCTCTTGGAGGGGACGTTTAATTTTCGAACGTTCGAGCCCCATTGACTTGCATGGTGTTCGAATTGTGTTCGAGTTCGCGGTCGAACTTTTTTGGGTGTTCGAGTTCGAATGTGAACCGAACACGGGGGTGTTCGACCCATCACTAGTCAGTACAGGCGCACATAGTGCACTTGTCTGACCCCGGCCTTAATCAGTCATTTGACAAGCAGAGACCCGGGTGGAGATTCATTAATTATCCCCGCCCGGCCTCCGCTTTGATGCTCAACGCTCTTTATCTGCCCGACGACGCATCACACATTATCTGCCTGTTCCATGGTGTGAGGAAAAAAATAAGATGAAAAAAAAAACATTTAAAAAGTTGGATAATAAAGGGGTATAACCCTAAAGAGATACTAATTCCAACATTTATTTTAATGCAATGTAAGAATTTGATAATGAGGGGGGGGGAACAGGGCAATAACGTGAAGCGTGGATTTTTATTTTTGGACAATTATAAAGACATTATACAGATAATAAATATCAATAACTATAAGATTAGTGTAACATGGTAATCATTTGTATTCATTTACCTCATTTTCATCATGACGCACGTCATATGACATTTAGAAAGTCACCACATGGAAGCTGAACAAAGCTGCACATCAAGGCTCGGCAACCTTAGCCCCCCCCCCAGATGTTTTGTATTTACATCTCCCATGAGGTTGGATGGAGTAGAGGTAACATCATCACTGCTCTATAACCGGGGAGACACAGGTTCGCATCCCGGCCAGAGCACCTCTCCAGTAAGTGTCCTTGGGCGAGACACCTAACGGTACATACCTGCTACCACACAATATCGTCTGTGGAGTCCAGTGGTGACGTCTCTACCCTTTGACCGTGGAGACGCAAGTCAATATACCATTCAGCACATCCCTCCAATATAACTGTGGAAAAGCAAGTCTGGACTTTACGAGAAGCGGCTTCAACCTAACCACCAGGTCGCTGCTCTACAATCATGGAAAGACGACTCGATCCCACTCAGAAGACGCCACCAGCGAGTGTCCTTGGGCAAAAGACCTAATGATATGGATGCGCCGACCTCACAAAATACCTGTACATCTCATAGATTGTAAGTTCCCTTGGTAACAGGGACCCCCTGAATCAGGTCATCATCCATGTGTGGTATTCCAATGTATTAACCCCTTGTACACTGATCTTGTAAAGCGCTGCGGAATATGTGGCGCTATATAAAGGATAATAATAATAATGAGGCTCAGTCAACCTACTACATGACCCACCATTGTGACATGTTAAAAGAGCTAAACTGGCCGTCGCTGGAGTCTAAACGCACCCTTCACCTTTCCAACCTGGTGTTTAAGAGCATTTCTGGGAAGCTGCCACCCTACCTGAATAGACTGCTTCCCCCAGCAGCTCCCTCATCCTATAACCTCCGATCCAGGACCAGCACCTTACTTGCAATACCACAATACAAAAAGAAAGTGTCTAATTTTCTTACACAGCACCGAAATATGGAATAACCTCCCAGACGCCATCAAATCTTCCCCCAGTATATAGTCACTGTGTTACATGTTTACAGGTGTATTCTGTATGTAGTCACTGTGTTACATGTTTACAGGTGCATTCTGTATATAGTCACTGTGTTACATGTTTACAGGTGTATTCTGTATGTAGTCACTATGTTACACGTTTACAGGCACATTCTGTATATAGTCACTATGTTACATGTTTACAGGTGCATTCTGTATATAGTCACTATGTTACATGTTTACAGGCACATTCTGTATATAGTCACTATGTTACACGTTTACAGGCACATTCTGTATATAGTCACTATGTTACACGTTTACAGGCACATTCTGTATATAGTCACTATGTTACATGTTTACAGGCGCATTCTGTATATAGTCACTATGTTACATGTTTACAGGCGCATTCTGTATATAGTCACTATGTTACACGTTTACAGGCACATTCTGTATATAGTCACTATGTTACATGTTTACAGGTGCATTCTGTATATAGTCACTATGTTACATGTTTACAGGTGCATTCTGTATATAGTCACTATGTTACATGTTTACAGGTGTATTCTGTATATAGTCAATATGTTACATGTTTACAGGTGCATTCTGTATATATATGTCATGGTCCGCCTGGGGTACTGTCTGGGATCACATATCCTAAAGCCTGGCAGCCCCTTTAAGTCATGCGTTCCACAGGTTCCTATGGAATTGGCTGATACCTGTGCACACAGAGACTACAGGTTCTCCTAATGTCTGTTAATGGGGCCTCCTTAAAAGGAGGTCACACCATTTGATCTGGACTTCCTCATTTGAAGTTAGAACCTTAGAGACATGTGGCCTACTTGCTCATTGCTCCTGTAACCCTTGGATCCCTATCTACTGGACTTACCTTCTGATTACCCTCTGGACTTGCTACCAGTAAAACCCTCTGGAGTACCCATCTGATTACCTTCAAAGACCCCATCTGGAATCCCTCCTGTGTACCATTCCCACCTCTGCTATAGCGGTAACCCCCATTCATTACTACCAGTTCCTCCTTATCTGGACTTTAAGTGTATGACCCCTGGCTATGGACATTGGAGTATTCTGCTTTCTGTGTACCTCGACCTCGGCCTGAAACCTGACCACAATTATTGCCTAGCCCCTTATCTGTATCGTGCCACAGACCCTAGTTTAGTTTTCTTAGTTTTTCTGTTTTCATTTTCTGCTTATATTTCAGTAGTTATTCCTTATTCAGTTTCCTCCTGTGTCTATTTCATCCTGCTTTGTCCTTTCTCCTTTTCGTTCTGCTTATTGCCTCCCTCTATCTTAGCCATCCATCTTTTATTTACTTCTGCTGATTTGTTTATTAGAATAAATATCTTGTTTGAACCCCTCAACCTGCATACTTCGTTATGGCTCACTGCACATTGGACTCACACTCGCAATCCATGCAGGGTTCACATGAGGGTTGGGATTTAGGGGTTATTATTTCAGAGGATCTAAGGGTAAGTAGTCAATGTAATAGAGCAGCAGGAAATGCTGGCAGAATGCTTGGAAATGCTGGCAGAATGCTTGGTTGTGTAGGGAGAGGTATTAGCAGTAGGAAAAGGGAAGTGCTCATGCCACTGTACAGAGCACTGGTGAGACCTCACTTGGAGTACTGTGTGCAGTACTGGAGACCGTATCTCCAGAAGGATATAGACATCTTAGAGAGAGTTCAGAGAAGGGCTACTAAAATGGTGTACGGCTTGAAGGAGAAAAGTTACCAGGAAAGGCTTAATGATCTTAACATGTACAGCTTGGAAAAAAGACGAGACAGAGGAGATATGATAGAAACATTTAAATAAATGGAATCCACAACGTAGAGGAAGGGAGTATATTTAAAAGGAAACAAAGTAGCAAAACAAGAGGACATAGTCTTAGATTAGAGGGGCAAAGGTTTAAAAGTAACATCAGGAAGCATTATTTTACTGAGAGGGTGGTGGATACATGGAACAGCCTTCCAGTAGAAGTGGTAGAGGCCAAAACAGTAATTGAATTTAAGCAAGCATGGGATAGGCATAAGGCTATCCTAAACAAAAGATAAATCCAGGTAAAGTATCCATGTAATTGGGCAGACTAGATGGGCCGAAAGGTTCTTATCTGCCGACATTTTTCTATGTTTCTGTTTCTATGACAATATAGAGTCACTAGGTTACATGTTTACAGGTGCATTTTGTATTGAGGTATGCTAATAGCTCTGTGTGTGTGTCTGTAACGTGTATGTATGTATATTTGTTGTTCTGTCTTTTCCATTGTACAGCGTTACAGAACTTTTTGGTGCTTTATAAATACTTGTAACTGTAACTATTAAGTCTGTAACCTATAGCCTACAGACACAATGTATGTCCAACAACTGTGTTACAGTGTTATCAGTCACATTTATACAGCTGATTAAAACAGAACAAAACAACTTCAACTGTGAGATAGAATGAAAAGGTGTGGTAAACCTTGCCTGGGGCTCATGGACATGTGCAACCCTAATATTAGCATACTCCGCTTCCGTGTCTCCCTTGTTCACAGTAAGGAGGGGGTCTGTAAGTCGTTTTGCTCAGGAGTAATCGGATTGATATTATGTTACAGATTGAAGAGACAGTACGTCGAGGCTTTTCAACGATTTGAAGAGAATCGGGGCACAGTTGGCAGTAGAATAGATCTTGGCTCCAATCGAACGCTACAGGAATAGAGCACTAAATGCATACAGTGCCCAAATTTCAAGCTGTCAACTCATACTGGCTGGTTCGGAAGCACTTGGTTGCCATTTAGTGGGCATTTAGTTGCCACTCTCCCCTTCGTGCATAGCTGACTCGGCAATCTTCTGCTAATAACAGCAAAATAACCGAGCGAGAGGAACTCGTCTATCAGAGCGAGCGCAGCTCTGCATTTATTGAATGGACCTTTTGTCTCAGCAAGGTTGGACCTCTAGATGGAAAAACCACACCGAATGAATTCCCCACCGTCTTGCCAACACGGTGCACATTGAAGACGCGTTCACTAATGTGCGCAACGGTATATTTAGACCCGTGGGGTGGTCAGTCTGTGGCTGGCTGGTTATGATGGGAATTGAAGACCTACAACAGCTGGGAAGCCTCAAGCCCGCTGGCCCCCGATTTATTCAGTGCCAGCACGGTCCGAGGGGACGTATATTTTGGGAGTATTACATCCAAAGTACAAATATTTACGCACCACAATGAAAAATCCTCAGTCCGGCTGCCAGCGACATCAGTCCACGGTGTAATTTGGTTCTGATGGCAGACAAGTGTCGGCACTGTTTATAGTTCAGCTTGCAGACTGAGGTCTCGCATAATGGCCGGGTGTCCTTTTCCAGCAGTTTGTCCTCTGTTAACACTTTCGCTTACTTTTTATTTCACTGCTGCCGTTTCGTAACTAGTTTGTTAACGGGGTTTATTTTACGTATCGCTGATCTGTCCACTTTCTCTATACTGGTTACAAAGTATCGATAGTATGACGGCTGCTAAATAAACCATTCAATACTTGGCTGTGCCATGATTCTCGACGTACGATGGAGTGCTATGGTCGCCAGCTTTCTATGATCGGTGTTTACTGCCTGAAAGTGTCCAGAAGATGGACCTGATTCCAACCGAGCCCAAAAGAGGGAAACGATAAGGAAAAAAACAGCGCTAGTAGATTACCCTTACCGTCCCCCTATTATTGATGGTATTTGACCAAGCAGCGCCATGATGAGCATCTGGGCTTGGAATAATTGTGAGACGGAGACTGATACTTGTCGTGGCACGCAACACCACCACTAGCATCAGCTCCTGGAGTCCATAAGACTACACGCGGAGCCCTCAGCACCCCTACCCGAGCTTGACTGTGCAGGCTGTGGAAAGAGATGCGGTGGGACATGGCTCACGGCCAGAGGAAGCGGAGGATCGTGCCACCTTCTGTGCTGTGAGATCTCAGGTGAGTATGGGATTTAAAGGGGGATTAAATGAGGATATTAAGTGATTTTGCAAAAGCCGGATCACCGAACGCCAGGGTTTCAGAGTTGGTATTCAGTCACTGTGAATGCCGTCTGGTTTAGGACAAGCTAGATTGGAATAGCTTGTGGTCCTCTAGAGAAGCACAAATTCACGTCTCAGATACAAAGTATAGGAGTCGTGAAAGTTCAGTAAACAAGCACAACAACCGAGGCACAAGCAGGGCTTACACCTCGGTGGTGATATCTCCAGGGTGATTTTAAGATCACGTCTGGGGTGATTTTCACTAGGGATGACCCGAACACCCCCGTGTTCAGTTTGCATTCGAACTCGAACAATTTCAAAAGTTCGAGTTCGAACTCAAACCGATCTCAATGCAAGTCAATGGGACTCAAAAGTTAGGTTTTAGAGTGCCCTGCAAGAGTGCATATATGCTACATATTTGCCATAAAAGGTGTATGGGGGTCCGGGTAGTGCCCTGGGGGACAGGAAACAAGGACAAAAAGTTTTAAAAAAAGACGTTTTTAAAGGGACAGTGAGTTTTCCATGAAATAAGGGTTAAAAATAAAAACAAAAAATTCCTTTAAATATCGTGCCTAGGAGGTCCCCATAACCTGCCCGTGAAGTGGTGGATTTCTAGTATGTATAGAAATATCGCCATCAGAGACCCACACACGACACCTAGCCACCCTTAAGGGGTTAAAATGCACAGGGACTGGCTACTATCCTGTTAGATGAGGGAATGTATTATATGTATAAAGCAAGGTATATATGACAATGGATAGTCAGAGACTCTAGGGACTCAGCTTGTACGCTTTATGATAGACATTTCTAACACAATAATAATTGTATGCTCACATAGGCCCTTCGGCCTACAAATTTTACATACAAATACTGGAATATTACGTTTAAGTCTAAGGAGTGTGATAAAGATTGTATTAAGCCCTTGATGACAAATGACGTAACATCTACATCATTAAAGATTGGCTTTACAGAGCCCTGGTCCTTAAGGGGTTAAACAGTATATCAGAGAGGATCATATAGTAGAAATGAACACTTCTTAGAATTCAAAACAAGCACAGTGTTTGTTCATACATGTACAGGAGCCCCCATCCAGTCTGCAAGCAATGTATCAAATTCTAATTGCTAATTAGAAGCACATGTTATTTTCAAACCCTAATTAAACACCTGTTGTTTATGCCGTTTGAGAGCACAGGTCATTTAGAGGTGAGAATCTTTGCACCTAGACAATGACATTAGGTAGTTTTTTAATTCAATATCTAATAAACCGTTGCTTATAATATTCTGCAGTAAAGAGTCTCTTTATTTCTAGATTTTTTTAAGCATTTTTATACTTTTTTCAACATTTTGGTTTTTTCGAACTCGAACCGAACACGCCAAAAAGTTCGAAGTTCACAAACTTGCGAACTGCCAAAGTTCGAACCGAACTCCGAACCGATTGAACCCGAACAGCCCATCCCTAATTTTCACTCAACGCTCCGGACATTAGATTATGGTCCCGGACGGAATCAAGCCCTGGATTAGTTATTTTGAATTAATTATGTAACTCTGCAACCCCTCTGATATCTGATATCTTATTACCAAGTAATGAACAGCAGTGGTAAAGTCCTAAAAAAATAAGTGCAGGAACTCTCCATGTTTTCTGTTCCTCAATTAAAGGGATATGCATGAATAGAAAAAAAAAATTAAATTGACATTTAAACACTTTTATATCTATAGACAAACTAGAATAAATCAATAAAAGTTTTAAAAAGGTGTAAAATTTTTTATTTTCTTGCTTTAAATTCTGTAATTTCATCTTCTCTGGCCACACCCTCAGCTAGGGGTGTTTCTTCAGTTCCCACTTCCTGTATATACCCCGCCTCCTCCCCACCCACTACTCCACCCATCAAAGCTTTACATGAACTAGCACAAGCTGTGCACGTGAAACCATGTGTGCGCTCAGCACCTCAGATTGCGAAAACTGAGGAACTGAATATTCGCTTCTCTGCAACTGTGAAAGCAAGACACACTCGCGCCCGTTCACACACTCACCCACTGACATGCTCACTTGTGCTCTCTCACACACAGACTCTCTCACTCACCTGCTGACACACTCACTTGCACTCTCTCACACACTCTCTCTCTCACCTGCTGACACACTCACTTGCGCTCTCTCACACAGACTCTCTCACTCACCTGCTGACACACTCACTTGCGCTCTCTCACACACTCTCTCTCTCACCTGCTGACACACTCACTTGCGCTCTCTCACACAGACTCTCTCACTCACCTGCTGACACACTCACTTGCGCTCTTTCATGGTTTACATACTCCCTGTCTCACTCAAACTCCCTCACACAGTCACTCACTCTCACGCTCTTTCTTGTGCTGTCTGTCGCGTGTGTGCCCTCTCTCTCACTGCACCTTTTATTGCATTTTCTCTGCTTTTTCTTGCTGTCTTTCTCCCTTTACCCTTTCTTGCTGTCTCTCTGTTTTTCTTTGTTGTCCCTCGCTCTGCTGTCTTTTTTTTGTCCCTGTGTGTATTGTAGAGATGTGCAATTTGTTTCGTTCCAAATCTAAATTCACCATTTTCGTATTTCGGTGCGATTCGGATAAGCGATTCAGATCGATTTCAGTAATTCGATCGGTTCGCGATTCGGATCATTTCAGGTGATTCGGATCAGTTTCTTTTTTCACTTTTTTATGAGTTATTTTGTTTTTTATTGCTTATTTAAGAATGGGAAGTAGATTACTACCAATAGAATGAAAGTTTCTTTACTTATCTATATTTACAGGGTTCTTTAGGCATTTTTTGGGTAAAATTTTAGGTTTCCTAACATTTTTTAAAGAAACAAGGCTTTTAACCCATAGGTTTTAATCACCGATCCGAAACTAGCCAAAACAAAACTAATGCAGCATATGAATAGTGATTAGCCGAACACCCCCGTGTTCGGTTCGCATTCGAACTCGAACAATTTCAAAAGTTCGAGTTCGAACTCGAACTCGAACCGAAGTCAATGGGAGTCAAAAGTTTGGTTTTTAGAGTGCCCTGCAAGAGGGCATATATGCAAGATATTTGCCATAAAAGGTGTATGGGGGTCCGGGTAGTGCCCTGGGGGACAGAAAACAAGGACAAAAAGTTTAAAAAAATACGTTTTTACGTCCATAAAATAAAGGTTAAAAATAAAAATTCCTTTCGTCTGGATTCAGATGCTGCATTAATTATACTGCAGAGAGGCGCTTCCCAGCAGTGTGTGGATTCATATGCTGCATTAATTATACCGCAGAGAGGCGCTTCTTCCCAGCAGTGTGTGGATTCATATGCTGCATTAATTATACCGCAGAGAGGTGCTTCCCAGCAGTGTGTGGATTCATATGCTGCATTAATTATACTGCAGAGAGGCGCTTCCCAGCAGTGTGTGGATTCATATGCTGCATTAATTATACTGCAGAGAGGTGCTGCCCGGCAGTGTGTGGATTCATATGCTGCATTAATTATACCGCAGAGAGGCGCTTCCCAGCAGTGTGTGGATTCATATGCTGCATTAATTATACCGCAGAGAGGTGCTTCCCAGCAGTGCGTGAATTCATATGCTGCAATAATTATACCGCAGAGAGGCGCTTCCCAGCAGTGTGTGGATTCATATGCTGCATTAATTATACTGCAGAGAGGTGCTTCCCGGCAGTGTGTGGATTCATATGCTGCATTAATTATACTGCAGAGAGGTGCTTCCCGGCAGTGTGTGGATTCATATGCTGCATTAATTATACTGCAGAGAGGCGCTTCCCAGCAGTGTGTGGATTCATATGCTGCATTAATTATACTGCAGAGAGGCGCTTCCCAGCAGTGTGTGGATTCATATGCTGCATTAATTATACTGCAGAGAGGCGCTTCCCAGCAGTGTGCGGATTCATATGCTGCATTAATTATACCGCAGAGAGGCGCTTCCAGCAGTGTGTGGATTCATATGCTGCAATAATTATACCGCAGAGAGGCGCTTTCCGCAGTGTGTGGATTCATATGCTGCATTAATTATACCGCAGAGAGGCGCTTCCCAGCAGTGTGTGGATTCTTATGCTGCATTAATTATACCGCAGAGAGGCGCTGCCCGGCAGTGTGCGGATTCATATGCTGCATTAATTATACCGCAGAGAGGCGCTTCCCGGCAGTGTGTGGATTCATATGCTGAATTAATTATACCGCAGAGAGGCGCTTCCCGGCAGTGTGTGGATTCATATGCTGCATTAATTATACCGCAGAGAGGCGCTGCCCGGCAGTGTGCGGATTCATATGCTGCATTAATTATACCGCAGAGAGGCGCTTCCCGGCAGTGTGTGGATTCATATGCTGAATTAATTATACCGCAGAGAGGCGCTTCCCAGCAGTGTGTGGATTCATATGCTGCATTAATTATACTGCAGAGAGGCGCTTCCCAGCAGTGTGTGGATTCATATGCTGCATTAATTATTTTATTTTATTCGTTTTAAATAATTTTATTTGTTCCGTTTTGTGTTTTTTTTTCGTTTCTGATAATTTTGTTCAGCTTTTTTCTGTTTTAAAACCTTTTTGTTTTGGTTGGTAGAGGCCAAAACAGTAATTGAATTTAAGCAGGCATGGGATAGGCATAAGGCTATCCTAAACAAAAGATAAATCCAGGTAAAGTATCCATGTAATTGGGCAGACTAGATGGGCCGAAAGGTTCTTATCTGCCGACATTTTTCTATGTTTCTATGTTTTTATTTTTAAAGTCAGACCATTTGGGTCAGTTTTGCGTTTTTTAAATCGTTTTGTTATTTTTTTTTTCCTTTCATACCATTTTAATATGATTAAAGTCGTGCAATGCATATTCATAAGAAAAAAAGGATCTTTATTTAATAAAAAACGATAGAATCGGCAGAATTACCGTATCGACAGAAATATACGATTATCCGAAAAACCATTAGTTCAAGTCAAAACGAATAAACACTTTGAAACAAATAGAACAGACGATCCGAAAATTTCCGATATCACGGAAAAAAAAAGTCGATACGAAAAATGAGCTGAAACGAAAATCGACTGAAACAATCCAAAACGAAAATTTTAAAAACCCAACCGAACCGAAAAAAGAATCGGTACACATCCCTATTGTGAAGCCAATGACGTTTTGCTGTGAACTATATGAGTAGTTTTGTGTTTAGCTCTCATTTAGATGTCCGTCAAAGAAAATCAACTTTACTGCTGCATTACAATAACCAGGGAGGCAGCAGAATACAGGGGGAACTCTTTGGTCATTCACAAGGATAAGATTCAGGGTGTTACAATGCGATGAGTCACTTTGAACTTGAGGTACATTGACCTAGAGACGCATTTGGGAGGTACAGGCCTAATGTTCTAGATTGTTTCTCTGCCCTCTCCTATGTTGAAGTTACCCTGTACCTACAATTTTAGGTGCAGGGTGTTTGTGTTGTCTGTGCTACACATGAATAAAGTTATCGTTATTGTCTAATAGGATTACTGTGTGGGTGTCTGCAGCCTTTTTCAGCTCCCCCTATCTAGAATATGTTTATATCCGTTAAATTTTGGAGTGGACTTTGTTTGTCTGTCTTGTGTGGCAAACATTGTCCCATTATCCGATACTGTATAATCTGAATCCCCAGTTTATCCTCACAATCTGGTATTGTCCTATTTATCTGTTTTGTTGGTATGTTGCGCAGTGCGTCTTGGTGACCAGAGTTTAATTCCATTATCTGTCCCAATCTAATTATTCCTTTAGCTTCGGCTAAGGGCTGGAGAAAGGCATGTAAGACTGCTGGTGGGAGAACAGGGGTCTGGCAATGGAGCGGCATTAACCGATGTGACCCAGTTGGGGTACAGAGATCTGTTAGATATATTGACTGAAAATTCCTGTACAGTACAGATACAAGGTGTTGCTGTAATTCTCATACACAGGCATTATGCAGCACATACAGATACACGGTGTTGCTGTAATTGCTATACACAGGCATTATGCAGCACATACACAGGCATTATGCAGCACATACAGATACAAGGTGTTGCTGTAATTCTCATACATAGGCATTATGCAGCACATACAGATACAAGGTGTTGCTGTAATTGCCATACACAGGCATTATGCAGCACATACAGATACAAGGTGTTGCTGTAATTGCCATACTCAGGCATTATGCAGCACATACAGATATTGCATTTCTAATAATCTCATGATGATCACTACAAATCCCCATAAGCAGGAGATCTGACCATTTTATTATCTGTCTGCAGCACATTTACTGGAGCTTTCACAAAGGCCATTTCTGCCTGCATGCTGATAATGCACCCCCTGAGTGACATTGTACGAGATAAGGGACGTCATCTAGAGTTTAGAACCTTTCATCCCAGCAATATTTCTGTAAAAGATAAATACATGAGAAATTATTTAATGCATAAATCTACATTATTTTAATCTTTTAGCTATCTCATAATAACAATCTTTATAAAAAATGTGTATTTTACCCTACATTTAAGTGTTAGCTATGCATCTCATGTTTCAAATAAATGTAATAATTAGGGATGTGCGTTTCGGGTTTCGGAATTTTCACGAAAATTTCCCGATTCGTGTTTTCGGATGCGGCCGATTTTCCGAAAATTTTTAGATCCGAAAAGTTTTCCGAGCCGAAACGAAATATTTTCGGAATTTTCGAATGTACTTGAAATGTGTCAAATCGAAATTTATTGCTTTGAAACGAGGAGAACAGACGTTCCAGAAAAACGAAAAGTCGATACAAAAACGAGCTAAGTGACACGAAAATACGAAAAATGGTCGAAATTCCGAAAAAATATACACGAAAAACGAGTCGAGCCGAATCGAAAAGTTTAAAAATCCGAAAATCGAATGGAACCGAAAAAAAAATCGGTGCACAAGCCTAGTAATAATATTTTTTACGCAAAAGAGGATTTAGAAATGATTTTGTGTGGGATGCAATTAATCACGGGTTGATTTATATGGGCGATAGCAGTTGTTGTTGGTTCTTTATTTATGGTAGTGTTGTGGTTTCACAATATGTGGTTTGAAGTGTTTCGAGGCAAAAGAATAAGGAAGACCGAAGTCATTTGATTAAAAAAAATACTCCATGGTACCTTACTGAATTATAGAGACTGACACCCAGTGAGGTCATGTAATAATAAATAACAGAAGCCTATTTACTTTACGGCCATTAAAGTGCATGCACACATGCTGACATTTTTTTTTGGTGAAAGTATTTTAACCAGGGAGGATACATTGAGATTTTTCTCGTTTTCAAGTATGTCCTGGGTGGCGAGCATGTACCGTTAAGTGCCTTGCCCAAGGACACTTACTGGAGAGGTGCTCGTCAGGATCGTACCCATGATTCCAGAGGCTCTCTCCACGCAGAGCAGTGATGTTACCTCTACTCCACCCAGCCGGTACATCAAGGTAAACCTCTCAGGGCTGTCTTGCACTTACTCACACACTTTTGTTGCTTTCAGTTCAAGACAAAACCTCATAAGAGAGGTTATTTTTATTTTTTTATTTTTTTTTAAATTTTATTTCAAACTTCACCAATCCTCCCTGGCTGCACTGTGTTCAAAAAGGCAGGGAGGGTGGGGTGGTGGCGGCACAGGACTCCAGCTTCAAGTAAGGATAAAACACAGGCATACAGCTCCTTCACCCAGTGGCAGTATCCTATTGTTTGTGTTATAGTTCTGCTACTGTTGTAAACGGAATAAAAACAAACTGGTTGCGTCTGACATAACCCTAGAATTAAATCATACTTAGTAAAGCAGCGGCGCGTCTTCTTCAATCAGCTCCGAAGCTGAGGTTATTTACGTTTAATCGTCCTGTGTACAGCACACTGTTTAGAGTCAGACTGAGTTAATCGACACCGATTAATCGATGATTAAAATAGTTGTCAACTATTTCCATTATCGATTAGTTGTTTCAGCCCTAAAAACTTCGGTAAAAACAGCGCTGGACAATTCGACTGAAACACCAGTGGGGATTACAGTGAAACCTGTGCTAAATAACTCCGGGAGAAACTATGGTGGAAACTGCAAGGGGAACTACGCCTGCCAACCATGGTAGAAAGGAAGTTAAAGTATGGTACATTACAGGAGTAGTTCCTTAAATAGTTATTTCACCATAGGTTCACTGTATTTCAGTGGTTCCCAACTCTGGTCCTCAGGTAACTCTAACAGGCCAGGTTTGCCAGATATCTGAAGCACAGTACAGGTGATCTGATTTCCTGCTCAGCGGTTGCAGGATTCCGTCTACATTTCCTAAAGGTGATCCTTAAATCCTGACCTGTTAGGTTAACCCGAGGACCAGAGCTGGGAGCCACTGCTGTATTTGATCCACCATAGTTCCCTGAAATTCGCCAAATTAACTCCAGTGAATCCTAATTCAATGAAAGACTGTTAGATACTAAATAACCCCATAGCTGTTACCATTGGGCTTGTGTTGACGGTGACCATGAGAAGCGATGACACTAACTGACTCTTATCCCCCATTATACAATGTTGTCCTCGTATCCAAGTGACAGTGTAGCTGGTGGTCAGCAGCAAAATAAAGCAGTAGGCTGTGGTCTGTACAAAGGTCACAAGACTGGCAAAAGGGCTTGGACGAGTAATTTACCATCAAGGTCACTAGCATACAGGAGGTGTGTGCAACAACTTCCCAACCCCATTCGTCGGCTGCATGAGGTCCATACACATAGCGCTGAAGGAAAGAGGCCTCCATGGAGATAATTTACAGATTTGAAGAATATATATTAGTCCTGTATTCGTGTCAGTTGAATATTCAGTATAGAATATAATATAATACATACTATATACAGCATTTCTTTTAAAAAAGACGGGATAGGGTCTAGAGATTTGCCTTCCATTGTCCTGTTCATTTACAATGGCCCCAAATGGTGAAAACTAGGTATCGTTAACAAAGTCATGGTTAAGCACCAACCACATCATCCCAGATGTTTCGAAACACAGCGTCCAGCGATGCTCAGCCGTCTCTAAGACTGACTGAGTCTTGACAGACGTAGGTGTGTTTCACTTGGCTCTTGGGTGGAAAGTTTGGTCATCTATGATTTAAAATCGATTTCCAGTTTGCTTTTGATATCGGATCTATGGAAAAAGGGTCCAGATGAGGCTACCTGTGGATTAGAGTTCAATGGTATAAACAGCACAGACCTTCTCACTGGGGAAACTTCCTCTCAGTCATGGATGCACGAATCACCTGTTTCCACCATAAACAGGAAGTATGATCCAAACAAGAATAAAGGTTCAGCACACCAGCATCTTCTACCACTCCAATTTCTTCAGCACGACTTGAATGAGGTGACGTATCTGTCCAACACTGGGACCATTTTCAATTCAAGCTTGAGAAAGGTCTCCGGGTTGGACAGATACGTCACCTCTTTCATGTCGCACTGAATAAAACGGAGTGGTGAAAGATGCTGGTGTGTTGAACTGAGACGTTGCCATGGAAAAGTGGTGATGTTTCGGTCCAACAAATGGACCTTACTCGAGCTTGGCTTGAGAAAAGACCTGTAGTGGACCGAAACGTTGCCTCTTTCATGTCGTGCTGAATAAAACGAGTGGTACAAGATATTGGTGTGCTGAACCTTTATTCTTATTTGAAACACCAACTGTGTAAACTTATGGATGAAACTAGCATGACCCATTAGGTCTTCCTCAACTTTAAATGCCCTTCACCCCAAAAGTCCTGCCCCCACTGTAATGATTCGGCATCCAAGTGACATTAGCATTGAGTTGACTCACTACAAGGCATATCCAAATAAAACCAGTAATCGAGGAGAACTGGAAATAAAATTAGGTTGGAAAAACCGAATTGGAACAGTTCTACAATTCCATTACTCTTCCTAGAATTTTGGCTTATAACCCACAGCGTTGATGTCAGGTCTCTGAAAATGACCTGATAGGTGTAAGCCTTGGTCCTGTAGAAATTCATGGGGCCCTATTCCCATGTTAGCGCTAAAATGGGGACGCTACCGGAGAAAATCTGCACCTGCAGGTTGTCTGTAGCGTCCCCATCTTAGCGCAATATTCTGGGGCAGGCGCTGTCTCAGCACCTTGCCCAGGAACGAAGCGCTAACTGCTGGGATACCCACGGTGGTGCTTCCACGCCGCTGCGAGTATCTCCTCCTGGAGTCCATAGGACTCCATTGTGGTTTGTGCTTCGGGCCCACGAATCCTGGCCGATCTTGCTCTTGCGAGATCATGCAGCTCCACGATGTGAGACTGGGAACTGTCTCAGCACCTTTACCCAAAACGAAGCGCTGACCGCTGGGATACCCGCGGTGGTGCTTCCACACCGCTGCGAGTATCACCTCCTGGAGTCCATAGGACTCCATTGTGCTTCTGGTACGCAAATCCTGTGGGCGATCTTGCTCTCGCAAGATCAGGCAGCTCCACTATGTGAGACGGAAACTTCTCGTCGCCGGGAGCAGAGTGAGACTGGGAACTGTTTGTTCCCAGTCTCACTCTGCTCCAGGCGACAAGAAGCAGCAGATCGGGTCACCGTTGCGCTCCCCATGTTAAGTATAGGGTGCACAAAGTACAGTAAGCTCGCGCAAGCACTGATGCGCTAACGGATTTCTTACGGGTTTAACATCAGGAATGTAATATGGGGGCCATGCGTTAAAGTCACTTATCCTGGCGTTAACGCTTACACATCTGAAAGCTAACGTTAGTGTTTAATAGGGAATAGAGCCCATGGTCTATTATAATTGAACGATAAAGGTAGAAGATTCAAGACACGTATCTGACAACATACCATGAAAAGTCTATCATTGAAATACCAGCAGAGACAAACGGGCAGGACGCTGGTGGTTTTAGGGTTGATTCCATTAGAAATGGAAAAATAAATCTAGGAAAATTATAACAGAGCCGAAAGGATTATGTTGGAGAAATGTTCCCAGAACTTTCACTCTGGCCATAAACGTTCTATTCCCTTTGAGATCCTCCACAAATTGAGACCACGATCCTGCATGTGGCGGAGAATCCCAAGTGATCTATCAATGTCCTAATTTCCTTTAATTTTAGAAATGTCCCACTAGCATCGTTCTGAAATCAAGAATTTCTAGAGACGGGATGTCAAACTCCGCCCCCAGATATCGGTGGCCTACATTTCCCAGAATTCTTTCAGTGCAATAGGTGTCCAGAGAATCATGGGAGTTGCAGTTCAGCTACACCTTTGGATCTGGAGTTTTACAACCTGTTTTTTTTTTTATTCTAGAGGGCTTATTCGATGGATAGTGATTTGAAGATAATAGGTAAGAAAATCTGAAGATTTAGCCAAAAGTAGTGTTATTGGGGGGAGGGGGGATTCCCTATGGCCCAGGTTTTTCTACCTTGGGCTCGTGGTTGACTTCCAAACTCCAAGGCTTTGAGTCCATTACAGATTGCTTCGGTACGAGTTACAAAATGGCTGATTTTTATTTTCTTCCAGCTACACACTTGCCGAAACCCCTGCTTGAACACAGGTGTTTAACATAAACGCAACACCAAGCAGATGAACCCTTAGAATTAAATATCATATAACAAAACCACGCGACAATCGTTTTTTTCCTAGAGATTAGTCAGCCAAACCCGTAACGTTGAGGAGCGAACACATGAGAAAGTTGGGGTACTAACTAACTGAGGCCACACAGCCCTCGGAGCTTGTTTTTTCATCACAGCTTTGATATGAAGCACAAATTCTGAGCTGCTGCATAAAATCACCTTGGTGGATGTGGGATGGTTAAGTAGTTTACGAGACGCCCGGCATTATCCACGTGCGACATGGCCGCGTAGGAAAGCAACGAGCAACAGAAAATGGGCAGCGAAGGGTCAATCTCCCTAGCGTGGATAATCCAGGAGTCAAATCTGTGCAAAAAGAGGGAAATAATGAAATTCAGAATGTGATATTTTTTATCCAGGTGATCTCAGGAGGATAGCGAATAGATGTACGTATATATTATTTATTTTTATACGGCACGTGTCATGGACACACGATGCTTCGGAAAATAAAATGGCTGCATACTGATGAGGAGGAATCCTATCTGCAAACTGACAGGTAGCAGGCATCAACCCCCCCCCCCACCTACAGGATAACCGCTCGCAATCCCAAACCTAAGTCATCTATGCATCACGTCACCTGCTGGGATAAGTCCCTTCGTTTCCCCCATTTATCCTGCCACCTTCGGTCAACCTACTACCTACAGCTTTACCAAAATAATAACCATTTACGATAATAATAAACGTCCGAAACATGAATTATTAAGATCGGAACCTCCTGGACGGCAGCTCGAGCTGTGATGGGTACAGACAGAGTCACAAAAGAGTTAAAAAGAGCTTAACGCGTAACAGACATATAGTGCAGATCTCCGGGTACCTTTTTGGACAAAACGCAAACCTATCCTGTCTAATAAAAACAAGGCTGAGCTACTTTTACGGAGATATTTCTGGAGTGAAAGCCGAAATCTGTAATACTTGGCCTTGGAAGCTGCCATGTGGTGCCCAGGGCTGCATGTGGACGTGTAGGCCTAACACGTTTCAGGCCCGATTCTCCAGCCACATGGACTTCTCGACGTGCACCGAGACATTGCGACCGACCGATAGAACCCCAGAAAAAGAAAAATTAGCAGTAGGATCTAACACAGGACTACGGATGGACGTATGGACAAAAAAATCGAGCGGATTGGCAGGGGTACACGTGTACCACCAGGTGTATGTTTCTTCTTCAGAAGACACGTGACATGGGGTCCACATGTACGAATAACACAATAGCGCAGGGATTATCGGTATTAAAAAGCGATGGCTCTTGAGATGGTCGCGGCACTGGCCCAACACAATCGGTAAGGTGGACGCCGGCATGTCACCGGGCACTGGCAACGACGAACACAGCTTATTAAATGATATAAACACAAAGTAACATTATGGCATCGATTAAAAAGGGGCTCACGGCACACAACACCTCCCAAGAGATACCTGGACTCTCAATGATGGTGAAAGCAGTAGAAAGCTCGATGTAGTCCTGGCACGCATGCTGTCTCTCGAGCACCATGTGCTCTGCCTGCAATCATGGCCTCTCCATCCAGCGCCGACATCCAACTCCGTTTTAAACAAAACAGACGCGTAGAAAAAGTACATTACGGCTTCTTTAGCCTCGACAACACACTCATGCACTGCACAAACAGATCTGGATGTGCTGGGGGTTTTTTTTGTTTGTTTTTTACCCCCCTTTCTAGTTTCATTATCGATTAGCAACAACGTATCCTCAGCAATGCAGCACGGCCGAAAAAGAAACTATAAAACAACAAGTCGAGACACGACCCGGGGCGTAAGGTCTGTACAACACTGACACGGGGCTCAGGGCTCCAGCACATTGCGGCCGCGACGGCTCGATTGCCTCTCCGGAGCAGAAAGCATGGCCAGGCCATAGACAGGAAGGGGGAAGGGCACATGTGCTTTGACAGTAAAAACACAAAACGGCACAATAAAAAGCAGAAAAACAAAAAGTGACCATACGGTTTGCTGCGAAACGTAGTTTTACTTAATCCGCCGCGCCGGATAGATCGAAATTCCCGTCCGTCTTTTCGAATCTTTCACTTTTTCCCCCGAAAACCCACACACACACCAACACACACACACGTAGAATAAGTACGAAAAGCAAAAAACCAGCAGATCGAAAACAATTACACCCGAAAGGCAACGGAAAGCTGGACCTAAAACACGGGGACGAGATTCCATCTTTTGACATTTCGGAGCAGGTATAAAACACAAACAATAATCACCGTTCATCTTTTTTTTACGAGGAATGGGTCTCCAGCTCGCTGCCAAAAAAAACTGATTTTAATACGTACCCACACGATGAGTCTTTAGCCGGGGGTCCGCGTAATCCTTTGGAAAATAAATTTGGGGTACGCTGGGATCCTCAGTTTCCATTGGAAAAGCTGCAGCTCGGCTTCCATGTGCTTGCAGCACGCGCTCGCCTCGATGGAACGTTCTGCTGTCGAAGTGACTCGACAGACGTCACAGAGGCAAATAGACAGAGAAAAACATACACACCCCCCTCCTTGCTCACTCACATGCATTGCCTCCAGCAGCAGCGGCAGCAGCGGCAGCAGCAGCGTCAGAAGCAGCGCGGGATGCTGCAACTCGGGCGCAAACAATGTATCCACTGCAATTCTATTCTTAAATATTGTTGCAGGCAGCCAGGGAGAGGGCGAGCTTTCTGCTCCATGCTGCAAGCGAAGGCAGCAGCTTCTGATACACAGCCCTGTGCGAGCAGTGGAGGAGGGGATGTGGGGAAACTGAGAGAAGCTCTTAGCACTGTAGCTATGGACTGGAGGGAGGGAGTGGAAGAGGAGGGGGTATACCTGGCCAGAATCCTGCATTGCCAAGACAGAATCTCTGCTTTTTCCACCCGTATCCTTATAATCGTTAATATATATATTTTTTAATTCAATTTTTTTTTTTTTTATTTTGTGTTTTGTTGTTTTATAAAAAATTCACAACAAATGAAATAAGACGTACATAACATACACAAAATACTTTGGGCCAAATTACATTCTGCACGCAAAAACGCTCGCGCAAAGCCTGTGAATTTTTGCGCCAAGCGTTAAATGTTTACGCGCGCAAATCACCGCTGGAATTACAATCCTCAAGCATTTTTTTGATCCGTCGAGCAATAATGCGCATAAACTGGACGCACACATATACTCGAGGAGTAACGGTGCGTGCAGAAATCAGCGTGCGCAGTTTTATTCACACGATTCAGCCAATCAGAATTAAGAACCACAATTGTCTCACGTTAAGTTTTTGCGCCTGTCAAAGTCAGTTTGCGCATATATGATGCAGCAATAATAAAAGCACACACACATTCTCCATTTTATTGGTTTGGGTATGTGTAGAATGTGTAACTATACTTTGCTGTGTATTTTTTTTTTGAGTTGGTGTATTTGGTTTCGGCAGGTTGATAGAATTTGCCGTTAACACCAGCTTTAAGGAGTTGCTAAAATTATGGCTGTGTGTTACAAACTGTGCATAGTTTGTAATACCATCCGTGTACCAGCGCGCAAACGCATTTGCGCTCACAATGTTAAGTATAGGACGCGCAAAGTACAGTAAGCTCGCGCAGCTTTCATACAGGTTCACCCACGTTAGACGAATACGCGCGTTTAAATACGTAAAGGGAATCGACAAGGTAGAGGAAGGGAGTATATTTAAACGGAAACAAAGTAGCAAAACATGAGGACATAGTCTTAGATTAGAGGGGCAAAGGTTTAAAAGTAACATCAGGAAGCATTATTTTACTGAGAGGGTGGTGGATACATGGAACAGTCTTCCAGTAGAAGTGGTAGAGGCCAAACCAGTGATTGAATTTAAGCAGGCATGGGATAGGCATAAGGCTATCCTAAACAAAAGATAAATCCAGGTAAAGTATCCATGTAATTGGCAGACTAGATGGGCCGAAAGGTTCTTATCGGCCGACATTTTTCTATGTTTCTCTGTTGCGCTGACATTGTAATACGGCATTCGGCAAAGGGTTTTGCCCCTCGCATTAATGCATTTTTGCGCCGGCGCAAACGTTTGCGCGAAGAATGTAATTTGGCCCTTTATAAATAAATAAACTAAATAACATATTGTCACTTTAGTTATTTATTTATGTTCTGTTGCTCGTAACCCTATCTATTCTGAAAGAATAAAAAAATATAAACATTATTTTCAAAAAAATAAATAAATAAACATAATCAGACAGTAATCAACTTTTCATTAGTGCGGATGAACAGGCGGGTCTAGGTTAAGCATCTATAAAAATTCTATTTATGGTTTCAATATTTATTAATATCTTTTCTAATACATACGTGTGTGTGTGTGTATATCGAGCGGAACAGGGGCGTATTTCGGCCTAGGCACTCCGAATTCTGCTGCCCACCTCAGCCCACACAAAATAATCATGAAGATCTACATAAACATAACATTAAAACACATTTTCAAGATCTATTGGGGCTATTCATGTCAATAAACATGTCATTTACAGCAAAAGCAAAGTATTTACGATTTCTAGAACCATTATAGTTTAGACTCCGATTCATGGGTCAGCGACGTTGGCCCTCCAGGTGTTTCAGGAACTACATTTCCCAAGATGCTCAGCCAGTCTAATGAGTGACTAAGCATCATTCATTTATTTATAAAGGAAGGATACATTGAGATTTCTCTCATTTTCAAGTATTTCCTGGGTTCAAGAAACATTGAATTGTTACAGAAATACTAAGTAATAAAATGCAAGATATTAAAAACACAAATATACAGAAAATAAATATGTAGGAAATATAGTTACTATGTTACATGTTTCCAGGTGCATTCTGTATATAGTCACTATGTTACATGTTTACAGGTGCATTCTGTATATAGTCACTGTGTTACATGTTTACAGGTGCATTCTGTATATAGTCACTATGTTACATGTTTACAGGTGTATTCTGTATATAGTCACTATGTTACATGTTTACAGGTGCATTCTGTATATAGTCACTAGGTTACATGTTTACAGGTGCATTCTGTATATAGTCACTATGTTACATGTTTCCAGGTGCATTCTGTATATAGTCACTGTGTTACATGTTTACAGGTGCATTCTGTATATAGTCACTGTGTTACGTGTTTACAGGTGCATTCTGTATATAGTCACTGTGTTACATGTTTACAGGTGCATTCTGTATATAGTCACTATGTTACATATTTACAGGTGCATTCTGTATCCAGGTATGTTAATAGAGATCTCTTAAGGGACTTTAGACTGGGGGAAGATTTGATGGTGTCTGGGAGGTAGCTCCAAAACATCTGGAGGGCCACGGTTGATGACCCATGGTTTAGAGCAGGGATCTCAAACTCTGCCCCCCTCCCTTCCCAGTTGTTTCTGAACTACACCTCCCATGACTCTCCGGCTATTTATTGCATTCAAAGAATTCTGGGATTTGTAGGCAATAAACATCGGGGGGGGGCAGTGTTTGAGATCTTTGGTTTAGAGACTCATTGCTGGAAGTTTTAATGCTGAGCAGCTCTGTTATACACCACCTAACCTCAAATATACTATATGGACAAAGGTATTTGGTCCCCCCTGACCACTGCACCAACAGGGACTTTGGACATGGCATTGGAAATACATTAACATGGAGTTTGCCGCTATAACAGCTTCCACTCTACTGGGAAGGCTTTCCACGAGCTTTTGGGGTGTATCTGTGGGTATTTTTGCCCGTTCATCCAGTACAACACTTGTGAGGTCAGGCACTGATGTCAGACGTGGAGGCCTGACTCACCATCTCCGTACCAATTCATCCCAAAGGTGTTGGATAAGGTTGAGGTCAGGTGAGGTCAGGGCTCTATGCGTCCAGTTGATTGCGTCCAGTTGATTTCTTCCTCCTCCTTTCGTGGCTGGGCGTATTTCTGTTGAAAAGATGAACCTTCTCCCACTGCTACTGTTTTCAAACTATCCCCACCACTCTCCCCCATGTTTTTTTTTTTTAGCTTTACGTCCTCGCTGTGCCCGATTTTTACTAGTACTACACTGCCACTTACAGAGGGTCGCAAAATGGGCCAAGGAGGGGGTCCATAAATTGTTGAAGGATGTTGAGGCATACTATGTGGGTGTTTTATTGTCTGCTCTCCTCTGGCTCCCTAAGAAACACAGGGTTCCCCTTGCCAAGCACTGCCCTTTCACGTTAGCGACCCTCCGTCTCTGGCACTGCTTAGCTGCGAAGTGTGATCTTACCTCCTTCCCCTCACCCCTTACCCCCCCCTCGTGCATAACCTGGATTTTGCCCCATTCTTGACCCCTTCGAAGCCTTTTTCCCTGACCCCGTGCCACAAATCGAGCATGTTGTGACCCCTGATGGTCTGTGCGATCTCACTACCCCGAGAGTTGATGGGCCTACGTGTTTTATTCACCACTGTAAATTCTCAAAAGTACAACAGTTTCTCCGGGCAATACCCCAGAAGCATTTACTTTACTTCTACCTTTCTCCTTAAATGGAACTCCTGCCCTCTACCACCGACCCCTACACTATCTGCATCTCTCCCTCCCCTCTCTCTCCACATGATGGCCTCACATGAGCTCCTTTGTTTCCTCAGAACATGGTCTCCTCTAACTCTCGTGCTGCCAATCACTCCCACAAATCCCATTCCCACCTTCTCTTTCTCACCCTCCTGCTGTTACTCTATTCAGGTGACATATCCCCTAACCCTGGCCCCACAACACATCCAATACTTCCCTCTCATCCTATCTCCATCGCACATAAATCACCTCCCTGCAAGCCCAGCAACCTCATTCCCATCATCCCTCAGCGCCTGTCCTCTTTCTCCTGCGCCCTCTGGAACGCTCGCTCTGTGTGCAACAAACTCACAGCCGTCCATGACCTCTTCCTTTCAAACTCCTTCAACCTCCTAGCTTTAACTGAAACCTGGCTAACTCCCTCTGACACGGCCTCCGTTGCTGCTCTCTCACATGGCGGTCTACACTTGAGCCATACCCCCAGACCGGGTGAGAGAAATGGTGGCGGGGTCGGGCTCCTGCTCTCTCCCACCTGCACCTACCAGCATCTCCCTCCACCCCCATCCCTCTCCTTCTCCTCCTTCGAGACACACTGCATCCGCCTGTTCTCTCCTCTGGCTCTCAGGGGGCAGTCATCTACCGCCCACCGGGACCAACCTCCCAGTTCTTTGACCACTTTGCTACCTGGCTTTCTCACTTCCTGTCTTCTAATCTTCCATGCCTAATTCTCGGGGACTTCAACATTCCCATTGACGATCCTTCCGCTCCTGCTGCCTCCAAACTTCTTTCACTCACGTCCTCCCTTGGACTCACACAATCCTCCTCCTCCCTACCCACCGCGATGGTCACGTTATTGACCTGGTCTTTTCCAACCTCTGCTCCATTTCTGAGTTCAAATGTCGCCCTTTCCCCATCTCTGACCACCACCTTCTCTCTTTCAACCTATCTGGACTTCCTAAACACCCTGCTCCCCCACCCCGCACACACACTCGCAGAAATCTACATGCTGTGGACCCCATCAATTCTCCAACCTACTTCACCACCTCCCTCACACCTCATCCTTCACCTGCCCTGATGCTGCCACTAATCACTACAACACTACGCTTATCTCTGCTCTAGACACTCTTGCTCCTCTTCGACTCTGCAAGGCCCCACGCCGCCAGCTTCAGCCCTGGCACACCCTCCAAACTCGCTACCTGCAAAGATGCTCCCGCACTGCAGAGCGTGCCTGGAGGAAATCCCGCTCTGAAGCTGATTTTGTTCACTTCAAGTTTATTCTCCGGTCATACACCTCTGCCCTCCACTTGGCCAAACAATCCTTCTTCTCATCTCTTATATCTACGCTGTCCTCCAACCCTAAACGGCTCTGGTCCACCTTCAACACCCTCCTCCACCCACCTGCACCTCCCCCCTCAGCTGCCTTCAGCGCTCAAGACCTGGCAGACTACTTCCTCAGTAAAACTCTAACTATCAGAAGCAACATCCCAACACAAGATAGTTATCTGCCACCTCCACTCCCACAGGTCCCCTCCGCCACCCTCTGCCGCTTCCTCCCAACCACTGAGGAGGAAGTCAATTCCTTATTGTCCTCCTCACATCTCACCACGTGCCCGCTCGACCCCATTCCCTCACATCTAATTCCTCCCTCTCCTCCTCCCTCACCCCTGCTCTCACACACATCTTCAACCTATCTCTCTCCACTGGCTCCTTTCCATCCGCCTTCAAACACGCGCTAGTTACCCCTTTACTAAAGAAACCATCCCTAGACACCAACTCTCCATCCAACTACCGCCCTGTATCCCTGCTTCCCTTCACATCAAAGCTCTTAGAAAAACTAGTCTTCAACCGCCTCTCCCTCTTCCTGTCCTCCAATTCCCTACTTGACCCCCTGCAATCTGGCTTCCGTCCGCTACACTCAACTGAAACTGCCCTCACCAAAGTCACCAACGACCTCCTAACTGCTAAAAAACACAGCCACTATTCTATTCTCATCCTGCTTGACCTCTCGGCTGCTTTTGACACTGTTGACCACCCCCTCCTTCTACAGACCCTCAACTCTCTGGGTCTCGGTGACACTGCACTTGCTTGGGTTGACTCCTATTTATCCAACAGGTCCTTCTGTGTGTCCTTTGCTGGTAACTCCTCCTCTTCATTGCCTCTATCTGTTGGTGTACCTCAAGGCTCTGTCCTTGGTCCTCTGCTCTTTTCCATCTACACCTCCTCCCTGGGCAAAATCATCAACAGCTTTGGCTTTAATTACCACCTCTACGCTGATGACACTCAGATCTACCTCTCTACCCCTGATCTCTCTCCCCCTGTCTTTCAAAAGTCAGTGACTGTTTATCTGGCATCTCCTCCTGGATGGCCTCCCACCACCTAAAGATCAACATGTCAAAGACTGAGCTCCTTATTCCTCCTCTAATGCCTCCCCACCTCCTGACTTCTCTATCACGGTGGAGGGTATCACCATCTCCCCATCAAACCAAGTTCGCTGTCTTGGAGTTACACTGGACTCTGCTCTTTCCTTCATCCCCCACATCAAGTCTCTTTCCTCCTCCTGCCGATACCAACTGCGTAATATTTCCAGAATTCGGCCATTTCTTACCGCTGTCACCACAAAACAACTCATACACGCCCTGGTAATCTCCCGACTCGACTATTGCAATAATCTCTTATCTGGCCTCCCTCTGTCCCGCCTCTCCCCCTACAATCCATCCTGAACGCCTCCGCCAGGCTAATTCACCTCACGCCGCGCTCTGTCTCTGCCGCTCCCTCTGCGAGTCCCTTCACTGGCTCCCCATCCACTGCAGAATTAAGTTCAAAATCCTTATCCTTACCTACAAAACCCTCACTAACTCAGCGCCCCACTACCTGTCCTCACTAATCACCAAATACACCCCAGCCCGCTCCCTAAGGTCAAACAGTGACCTGCGCCTAGCTTCTCCCCGCATCACCTCTTCCCATGATAGACTGCAGGATTTCTCACGCGCAGCCCCCACTCTCTGGAACGCTCTCCCTCGTGCTGTCAGACTTTCCCCTAACTTCTCTTCCTTCAAACGCTCCCTGAAAACATTGCTATTTAGGGAAGCCTACCACCCAACTCACTGACGCAACCATCAATCACTCTCACCTTACAGTCCTCTCCTCCTGTTTCCAACCCCAACCCTCCTAGATTGTGAGTTCCTACGGGAATAGGGCCCTCATCTCCTCCTGTACTGTTTGTCAAATGTTGTTCAATGTATTGTAACCCTGTCTGTACTGTGCTTATTGTACAGCGCTGCGGAATATGCTGGCGCTTTATAAATTAATAATAATAATAATAATAAAAAAGCACTTAATAGACGTTTGAGAGCCTTTGAGCAGGAGTGCTTACGTCTCCGACATCTGATTCTGGGTGTGTCTTATTTGCATTCCCTACTGCAACTGAAGCGCATTGATTGAATAACCTACCTCCTTTATGTGTAAGTGGGAGATGCCCTTAGAGATACAGTTGTGTTCAAAATTATTCAACCCCCAATGCTATAAAGGGTTTTAGGGAATTTAGTGTACATTTGTAATTGTATTCAGAATGAAATCCTACAAGGACTTTTTAAAGAACCATATGCAACTAAAATGACATCAATTGGTTTTGTAATACAGTAGTAAATGTTTCTTTTGTGAATTCTTCATTGACACAATTATTCAACCCCTTAAAGACTACCACTCTGAAGGCACTACGCACTGAGGAAGGGGCTGTGACCCCGAAACGTCTGTGTTGTGTATTTTCCTGTCCTCACTGGAAATAAACTGGGTGTCACGAGTGGACCCTATTCAAGCAGCGCTGGTATTGTATTACTTTGTCTTCCTACCACTCTGAAGAACAGAGGTTCATTCAAGTGTTTTCAATCAGGTATTGAAAACACCTGTGGATGTCACGGAGCAGCAATAAAGCATAATAAGCACCAATTAGGCAGCTTAAAATGACTGTGATACTCAGCTCCTTCTAGACATTTACTGGTGTGGTTACAAACATGGTGAAGTCAAGAGAATGGTCCAGGAAGACAAGAGAAGAGGTGATTACTCTTCACAGGAAGGGCAATGGCTATAAGAAGATTGCAAAGATGTTAAACATACCAAGAGAGACCATAGGAAGCATCATTCGCAAATTCAAGGCAAAGGGCACTGTTGAAACGCTACCTGGTCGTGGCAGAAAGAAGATGCTGACTTCGACTGCTGTTCGCTACCTGAAACGTAGAGTGGAGAAAAGTCCCCGTGTGACTGCTGAGGAACTGAGAAAAGATTTGTCAGATGTGGGTACTGAAGTTTCAGCTCAGACAATACGGCGCACACTGCGTAATGAAGGCCTCCATGCCAGAACTCCCAGGCGCACCCCCTTGCTGTCTCCAAAGAATAAGAAGAGTGGACTGCAGTATGCCAAAAGTCATGTGGACAAACCACAGAAGTTTTGGGATAGTGTTCTGTGGACTGATGAAACAAAATTAGAACTGTTTGGGCCCATGGATCAACGCTATGTTTGGAGGAGGAAGAACAAGGCCTATGAAGAAAAGAACACCTTGCCTACTGTGAAGCATGGCGGGGGTCAATCATGCTTTGGGGCTGTTTTGCTTCTGCAGGTACAGGAAGCTTCAGCGTGTGCAAGGTACCATGAATTCTTTTCAGTTACCGGGAGATATTGGATGACAATGTGATGCAGTCCGTCACAAACCTGAGGCTTGGGAGACGTTGGACCTTTCAACAGGACAATGATCCCAAGCATACCTCCAAGTCCACTAGAGCATGGTTGCAGATTAAAGGCTGGAACATTTTGGAGTGGCCATCGCAGTCACCTGACTTAAATCCGATTGAGAACCTCTGGTGGGACTTAAAGAAAGCAGTTGCAGTGCGCAAGCCTAAGAATGTGACTGAACTGGAGGCTTTTGCCCATGACAAATGGGCGAAGATACCCGTAGATCGCTGCAAGACACTTGTGTCAAGTTATGCTTCACGTTTAAAAGCTGTTAGTACTTAGTACAACATCCTTTTGCAGTTCTAAGATTGAATGTCACTTGGGGGTTGAATAAAACTGATAATGATGTGAGCACAGAAAAGACATTTGTGGTTATTTCATTATAAATGTTATGTTATATTTGTCTGACCTACACGTGCCTCTTTGATTTAATTGTAAGCAAGATGACTGAATGATCAAAATCAATGTCAAACTGGCCAAAACACTCAATTTCAGTGGGGGTTGAATAATTTTGAACACAACTGTATCTCTGACCCCTACTCAGTGGAGTAAGATTTGTGATCTCTCACTTCACTGCTTGTTGGCTTCCAGGTTTCAGGAAACCAACTATACCGCACGCCCCTCCAGTTCCAGTCCATGTTCCCGGGGGCCGACCCGACCTGCTGGTGCTGTGGGGTGGCCAGAGGGTCATACCTCCATATCTGGTGGGATTGCCCAAAGATCCACCCATTCTGGTTAATTATCCGCTCGTCTCTTGTTGACCTGGTCGAACCTCCACCAGCCTTTGACCCTGCTGTGATGCTTCTCCACCACACCTCGATTTCTACAACGTCCTATAAAAACTCGCTTCTGATCCGGCCGCTGAACATGGCCAAGGACTTTATTCCTCTGCACTGTAAGCAACTGACTTGCTGCACGGCTCGATTTGTGGTATGAGAAAATGGAAGAACTGTTCCATCGAACAGCTTGTCTTCAGTGCAGAGGGCAGGTTGGCCAAGTTCTCTGACATATGGCACAGGTGGATGTATTTGTCTGGCTCTGCCACCTTCCAGGCAGGGATCGAGATGCGTGATGGGGTGGTGTGAATTCTTGCTGCTGGGGGATTTGGGTGTTTGGTTTGTGGTCTGGGACCCGGTGTTCTTATAGGGGTGGAGGACCAGTGCCCTTTATCCGTTTTTCGTTTTTTTTTTTCTACATCTTTTGTTTTCATACGATGTGCCATTAAGTATTCTGTGAGTAGATGATGTTGACAGCTACCTATTACTGTGTATATGTCTGTTGTCTTCTGCTCACATTTGACTCATGTGGAGGTCCTGCGAAACCCCAAATGCTTGATAATTTCCATAGGACCAGCATGTCCATCGCTTTCTGTTGATAATGTGGTTTCCTGACTGTCTTCCCTTGCCCAGTGATGTCTGTCTTCTTCATTCTCGTGCAAAATATTTTCAACCAAAAAAAGTTCTTCCACACCAAACTCATCCGGCCGTGTCTTTATGGACCTTGCTTTGTGCATTGGGGCTCAGTAATGCTGGAATGGAAAACGAACTCTTCACAAAGACCCATGTTTTTCAAAAATGTTTGTAAATGCAGACTGCAGGGCTAGGGGCGCAATTGTATTCACCTGTGGCAATGGCTCTGATTGGAACACCTGAACTCAATCTTTAAGAGCTGTGTCCTAATACTTCTGTCCATATAGTGGGTATTTAACCTCTAAAAGATAGGACATTAGGAAAATATATACTGCCCCCTCTAGTCTGCTGCCCTAGGCACGGGCCTAGTGCTCCAGAGTCATGCAATACCAAAGGGGTTATTCAAAGAGCTCCAGAATTCCACCGGAATTTCAGTGCTTTCTCATTCCCGCACATTGGGGAATCAAATTGCCCGACCCTGGTGTGAATTCAGGAATCACTGCAGGGTCCCTGACGTACATGGAAATGCCACCAAATGGAACTGCAAAATTCCACCGATAACCGCCGATACGATATAGAGTATTTTACCAGGAAGGATACATTGAGATTTCTCTTGTTTTCCAGTATGTTCTGGATTCAAGAACATTGAATTGTTACAGAAATACAAAGTAATAAAATGCAAGATATTAAAAACAAAACACAGATATACAGATTAACACATGATAACAAAATGACACACAGCTTTAGAAAACAAAACACAGGGGCGAGAGGTAAGTAAGAAATGATGTAGTGTGTTCATTATAGAGCCTACAATACTACTACCCCCAAGTTCAGTCTTGGAGCAGAGATTGAGGACTTTGAAAGATGGGACCCTCTCGGATTTAGATGGAGGAGCATTGATAGTTTTAAATTGCTCCATGGCTGGCACATTTTTGTTTTGTAATCAGATTCTCATAAAATTATATTTGCATTTAAATTTATTATATTCTATTGAAAATTAATAAAAAGGTAAGAAATCACTGAATGTTTAAGGTAAATTGGAATGAATAAAATGCATAAAATTGGTTCAAAGGAATGTGGAATAACCAAACTGAGAACCTGCAGGCGTTGTATATTTAGGCTGTGATTAGATGCCGAGAGCTACTGAACACTCTACCAAGTAAACATTCCCTGAAATGTACAACTGGTCCTTATTGACTTATTTGTCAAGTACCATGAGCCAGATGGCTCAAAATGATGTGACACCTAATGTCTAAATTTTTGAGATTTCTTTAACTGCAGCCTTGAATGGTCTTCTTATCTGTCACACTCGCCAACATACATCCTTTGGATGGACTAACAGGCTCCCAGTATGACCCAACATGTAAGATGTATGCCAGGCCATACTGGAAAAAACAATGGGGACAGAAAGAGTCATAACTGGATCTCGAAGATGATATGCCACGATAATACAAATAAATGACTATATGGTCCACCTAAGACTGGCCAAAGATCATTGACAGTGCTTACATCCAGAAAACTGTCCACGGTGACGGAGACTCAAAAAGTAACATTAGCTTTACTGGCAGTTTCTAAACCATAAACATCAAGACCAGAATGAGTGGGATTGTCCGGAAATTGTCTCTCAATGAAAAAAGCAATCTTAAATAGTCCAGTGAAGGACGTGCATTTTCCAAATCTGGATGAGATTGAGCCACGGTCCACCACTTTCTCGTTTATTGTACTGACGTCCTGTACCATTGGAGGGTTTGGATTCTCCATAGGTCTGTGTGTGAAGTTCTAGGTCTGATCCTGTGTTGATCAGATACTGTTCGTCTTGGAGGGGGTCACTGTTGATACCGGGGTTATCAGCAGTCCAGGCTCTCAGGGTGAACTTCTCCTCATAGATAGCAGCTGACCCACGGCCTTTTTGCAGGTTGTCATTCGGTACACATTACCTTAATCCTGTATTTGTTGGAGAACCCGCTGCTGGACGTTTTCCAGTACTCACTGTAGATCTCGTGTGGCCTGTCTTTGACCTGCTGCTTGCAATCTGTCTCTGCCCTTCACCTTCCCTTTGGATCATATGTACCTGTACTTTGACAGTGGTGAGACTGAAAATTATGATCAATCAGGCTTCTGCAAAGTCCTTGTAGTTCAACCCATGTAAAGGTCTATACCATTTTTTGTTATTAAAAAAAGCAATGCACCCATCTGCCGCTTTCTAAATCAGGACTATTCTAAAATGTTCATCCATGCTTGTATTATCTCCCACCTTGACTACTGTAACCCTTTTTTCATTGGCCCTAAACAATCCCAGATAATCACTCTACAGGCTATAATGAAACCTCTGCCAGGCTCATCAACCTCGCATCCTGTACCAAGGTGAGGTGTGTGAGTGGTACAGGATGTGAGGTAGATACACCCCTCTACAGTCTGTATTGAACACCTCTGCCAGACATATCTACCTCACATCCTGTACCACTCTCATACCTCACCCCTCTACAGTCTGTATTGAACACCTCTGCAGACTTGTCTACCTCACACTGTGTGCCTCTCACCCCTCATCTGTCTGTAATGAACACCTCTGCCAGACTCCTCTACCTCACACCCTGTACCACTCTCACACCTCACCTCTCTACATTGTAGACATGTGCATTAGTTTTAGTATTAAAACGATTTAGTCCGAATTTTGGGATAATTTAGTTTTCGTATGACTCGAGATACGAAACTGCTCGGTCCAAAAATGAAAGAAACTAAAGGAAAATACATTACATTTTAGTTTCAGTTCTTTTTGTAATATTACAGTGATAAGTGAAGGAGACCAGCAATGAAGAGCGCAACATCGCAAAGCTACAGAAAAAGTTTGTATGTGTAATCCTTCCCGACCCCTACCCGAAAATCTGACAGCGATAGAGCTCCAGAATACTCACTTGCATTGCAGACAACCAGCACAGGAGAAAACCTTTACTTAACCCTTGCATGTCTATGAGACAGAGGAGACTATAAAAAGCAGCTGGAGAGGGAAAACATTCAAATAAATCACACTGAAAGCTAATGACCGAGTATAACAGGGAGGGCTGGATAGTAAAGACCCCTTAATAACAAGCAGTGCTGGGAGAAGAGAGGGACTTTATAATACTTGTGTTATCTCCCCTTGTGAACTGCATAATAGGGGCTTAGGTCTGATACATTTTATATTATCCAGGATCACTATCCCCCTTTCCTCCTCTAATACACATTTTCTATAAAATCCCTCTCTTCTCCCAGTGCTGCTTGTTATAAAGGGGTTCTTACGTCAGGTACATTTAGTATTCAGCTCTCTCAGTTACTCTGTCATTGAGCCTTCACTGTGATTTATTTGAATGTTTTCTCTGGATTTAATGTGCTTCATTTTATATAAAAACAAAATTGCACCAGTCATCTCTTCTCTGAGCTTTCAGACCGATTTACGTTAATATTTTCCCTTTCCCCTGTTTTTATTATCCTGTCTAAGTAAAAGTTTCCTTTCCTGTGCTGGATAAGCATTGCATTCCGACGATCCGCACCCTCCACGTGCCAATGCAGTAGGATGTTCTATATAGAGAGGGGCATTAGTTAATGCAGGAGGATGTCCCTCTCTGTATATAACACCCTACTGCATTAATATGTACAGAGGGGTATAAATTGAGTAGGATGTTCTATACAGAGAGGGACATTAATTAATTCACGAGAATGTTCTATACATTATACAGAGAGAGGTATTGATGCAGGTGGATGTTTTATACATTATACAGAGAGGAGTATTAATGCAGGTGGTGGATGTTTTATACATTATACAGAGAGTAGCTTTTTTTTAGCCCTTTAAATCCAGTGGCTGTGAGCGCGGAGATCGGCTGCTTGTTACATTATCTCTCGGTACAATGTATCAGGCTCAGCTGTTACAGTAACTGACTGCTGCTCATCACAGCGCTCAGTGTTTCAGTAAAACAAGGAAATAATATTGTTGTTACCTCTTATATATAAAAATATTATTTACTAGTTTTACTGAAACTCTGAGTGCTGTGATGAGCAGCAGTCAGTTACTGTAACAGCTTTGCCTGACACATTGTGCTGAGAGTGAGAGATACTGTAACAAGCAGCGACCTCAGCCCTCTGAGGAGCCACTACAATAGTAATTGTATCCGCTGGTTTTCGGATGAATGAAATTAGTTTTCATACTAAAGAACTGAAAACGAATTTCTTTAGCAACTAAATAAATTGCGTTTTAGGACTAATCCATTCGTTCAAAATGAAATTTTGTGCTGTGCACTTGTCTACTACATTGTACCTCTGTGTACCACATTACTCCTCTTAGATTGTAAGCTTTTGATCAGGGTACTATTTTCTTATGGTTCTCCATATGGAAAACATATATGTTAATTATATGGTTTTGTCCTACTCATTGTACAGGGCAGTGGAATATGTTTGTGCTTTATAAATAATTTCTATAGTTATAATGGTAATTGTCAAGTTACATATACCACAGCTGAAGATTCAAATCAGAAAGGTATAAATGTGTGTGCGTTTGTGTGTGTGTGTGTATGAAGAAGAGAGTTATACTCTCGAAAGCTTGTCTTTTAAATGTAATGTTAGTCCATTAAAGGTATTACTACGCACTGCTATACTCTGGTGATTTTCTTTTATATATACTGTAGATATATACACATGTAAATAACTATAATTCTGTCTCAGTAAATAGGTAAGACATACAGGGTTATTCAGAGAGAGGTAAAAACCAGGAGAATGTCTGGAGAAGTGAAAATTCTAGGTCAAGATAGCCGATTTGGAAAGTGAGATGAATGGAAGAATTTTTCAGGTTTGGCTATTTTGACCTAGAATGTTCCATTCTCCTGGTTTTCACCTCTCTCTGAATTTACGTTTAAAACCTGAGCTAAACAAAAAACTATTCGACTTCTTTTATAGATAGAAAACGAATGTCATTTTATCTCGAGCGGTGAACATGACACAGGGCTTTAATCTTGCTTTGCTTTTTTTAGGACACGCGTTCCCTTGAAATGCCCACTGAGATCTTTATTTTCCATATTTAGGCGGCCTTGGCCACTGCTTACCTAATACAGATATCCCGATAAGAGCAGACGCTGTAACTGCTGTTTCCTTTTCACCTTCTAAAATCGCGAATTTGTCCGTTACAAAAAATGTGAAAAATAACACTTATCTGCAAAATACAAAGATTTAGAAAGATTTGTACAATTTCATATAAATTGTCTGCCAGTAGCTGTTTGTCCAGAAACACATCCGATGACTAAACAAGAGCTGCGACATCATAGATACGGGGCCAATAGGATTTGTGGAAGCAAAGTTCTCTATAGATCCTAGTTTTATGAAATTAGATTTTATTCTGTCAAGCAAAAAAAAAAGTCCCCACCTGGATGTAACTCAGCCAATAGGTGCTCGCCTTACATTGAATAATTACTGTAGTGATTAACCCTTTCGCTGCTGAGGCATTTCCCGTCTCTGTGCTGAGGTCATTTTTACCTGTTTTGCTCATCTTGTTTAAACGCGTTTTGAAGGCTTATTTTAGTATATGACCCAGACATATTATATATCGTTCTTTCTGTCAGACTCGGCAGATTCATAATATGTCATTATTATATGTATACGTCATGACCTGTCTGTATATTATAACAAAAAATGCAATAAAATATGAATTTTCAATAATTTACAACGTGTAAAGTGTTTTTTTTTTCACATTTTAACATGCGAGCAATTGCGGTTATATTTTGTATGGGGTGCGCTTGTTAAAAAAATTAGAGATGGGGTCTCGTTACATTTTTTTTTGGGGAAAATTACGCGATTTTTAACAAACGCACCACATACAAAAATCGTTAGTGCAGCATCATTGTTCACATTATAATTGAAATGGGAACAACATTTCTGTATTAACGAACTAAAAAAAAGAAGAAAAAAACTTGTTTATTTTTTTTTTTATAATTTTTTTTTAAATATTTTTTATTTTATTTTTTAAAAAAAAACTTTTTTCATAGTCAAGTTTGGTATTGTTGGAACGGCCATGCTCTGGCCTATCCAACAATATCAAACATTAACCCCTAACTGCCACGGATCGTGAGATAGGGGGTTCATTGAATTAGGTGGGGGGGGCCTGATTTAGGTGTCATCGCGCCGCCGCGATAACATCTAATTAGGCCGGCGGCGGTTCCGGGTGCTGGGCTGACATCGAGGATGTCAGCCCGCACTGGGGGGGCCAGCGATCGGCCGGAACCCGGCCGAACGCTGGCCCCAAAGAGAGGACGCTCTCAGCGCGTCCACCGCAAGGAACGTTGCCTGCGGGTGGACGCGCTGAGCGCGTCCTCCGCAGCGAAAGGGTTAATAGGTTTCAGCATAAAATGCTGTCATGTGACTCCCTGAATATACTGAATGAACAGGTTTTTCCATCAATGGTTTTTTTTTCTCCCCTAATGGCACAGCGGGCATATTCCAAGATGGCAATGCCAGGATTCATCGAGCTCAAATTGTGCAAGAGTGGTTCAGGGAGCACGAGACATCATTTCCACACATGGATTGGCCACCGCACAGTCCAGACCTTAACTCCATTGAGGTTAATCTTTGGGATAATGTGCTGGAGAAGACTTTACGCAGCGCCGCGACTCTCCCATCATCAACACAAGATCTTGGCCACAAATTAATGCCACTCTGGACGCAAATAAGCTCATGCGATGTCACAGCATTTATCGACATGATGCTGCGGCGAATGCATGCCGCAATCACAGCAAAAGGTGACAAAACCAAATATTACAGCGTGTGGCTTTTTTCATCCAGGCAGTGTGTATATATATATATAATTTTGAAGCAAGTCTTGGGATCAGCATGTTATAGAGATGTACACGTGTTTTTTTTTTTGTTTAGTTTAGTTTCGGCACGTTCGGTTTTTCAAAAGTTTTCTTTCGGATCGTTTCGGCCTATTTTCATTTCGGCTCGTTTAGTTTCGGCTCGATGTTTTGTATCGATTTGTGTTTCGTGAAATCGGAATTTCGGTCTTTCGGAACGTCTGTTCTCTTCGTTTCAAAGGATCCATCCTTGTTCTCGGGTTTTCGTTTTGACTTTAGACGTATGGTATTACGGATGCTCCGATATTTCGGTCGATACGGTAATCCTGCCGATTCGTTCCTTCAGACGTATCGATTTTATGAAAGATCCTTTATTTCTTATGAATATGCATTGCACAACTTTATTTAATCATATTGTCTTGTACTGTTAGACTGGGGATTAAGGGACAAGCTAATTATTTATAATATCATATTGAAGGAGCTGAAAGCACTAGAGTGGAAAAAAGTGACTGACAGTGAAGCCAACCAATCATAGAGCTTTTCCTACAACACATCACTGTTGCAAACATTGCACAACTTTATTAATCATATAAAATTTCAGTATCTTGTACTGTTAGACGGGGGATTTAGGGAAAAGCTAATTAAATATTTAAAATAAATAGATACGAAATTACGAAATCAGCAATGAACTCGAAACGATAAGAAAATACTTTGTCCGAAATTAACCGAAACGGAACCGAAGTCGCGAATAGAACGAAAATGACTTGCGATTTTACAAATTTTATGTCCATACGAAAAAACAATTTTTTTTCGTTTCGTAACGGGAAATATTTCGGATGGTATGTATTTCGTTGCCGGTCTGGTTTGGAACATCAGACGAATCCGAAGCACCGAATCGGCCGGCTTCGTGAGAAAAACCAATCGGTGCTAAACGAAACACCCATCCCTAGCATGTTATACATATAATAACCGCAATAAATGCATAGAGACGTATCCACTATCTATAAATGGTGTTTCTGACCACGTGGTCACCTTATTAGCTATAGAGCACTCAGTACCCCCTGTGTCTATCAGTTGCCCCTCGCTAAAACTGGGACGCAAAGGGGGAAAAATTAGCTATGTAGCTCTCAGACCCAGAGACTTTGAATTGCCCCTGCCGCCAGGGCCAGATTAACATAGGGGCAGATGGAGCAGCAGCTCCAGGCCCATGCCCCAGAATAGGCCCAGAGAAAAAATAACAATGTCTGCATTGATGAACATTTGGACCCCATTATCTCCAACACCATAGCAGCTACAGGGTCATATGAGGTATCACTGGAAAGGCCAGAGCATGACCTTTGATACCAAACATGACAAGGTTTTATGTACAATAAAAATAAAATAATAAATATTTCTTTATTTTTTCTTTCTAACACAGCAATGCGTTCCACTTTTCAATTATAAAGTGAACAATGATGCTGCACTAACTCACCATCTCAAGTGTGGAGGTGATGGCATGATCCATTATTACGAATTGTTACATCAAAAACCTAAACTGTCGCACTGCTGCAAAGTGCACTGGGGGGGGACTTTGGACCCCTGCATCACTAATCTTTACACCTCACAAGGTCAAGGGAGGTGTCATTGGACAGGTCAGTGTCTGGCCTTTGCATTAATACCAAACATGACCATGTAAAATCTAAAAGAAAGGAAAACCAAAAACTTTTTATCTACTTATTTTTAGTTCCAATGCAATGGCATCGTCCATTTGTCATGTATAAAATGAGCAATACCACTGCCATTACTCACTTTCTCATTTCCCACGCTGGGAGCAAGATCAGTGTTTATACATAGTCATATTATTCATAAAACACCATAATCCAAAACACAAGGTAAGTATTTCATTTTTTTTGGTTAAAATTGTATATTTTCTCAGAAAAATGCATTAACAGGATCCCATTTAAAAAAGTTTAACAAAAATTCCCTATAGAATATATAATCACAAATGTTTGGATGATAAAATGTGAAAAAATTATTTTACATGCTTTAAATGATTGAAATCTGAATAATTAATCACACAGTATCTGCCTGGTTAGATATACCCGTATCTGCACTATTAAATATCCTCTCATTTCACTAAATTCCAGAAAAGGCCACCAAAATATTCAGCTCCAGCCCCATAGAGATCTTAATCCGGCCCTGCCTGCCGCCTGTCTGAAGAACGCTTTGTGAAACAAAGTATCATTAATAGAAAAGAGGCGGATTAACCACATGGTGCAACTGTACCCGGGTACTGCCACAACCAAAAATGAAGACATGGAAACCAATATGTTACCAGTACTGGCGCGCACAGCCCATTACATTAGGGTGTGCACCCATGGTACATTACATTTATTAATTGAAAGCTTATATTTAGAAGATTTGCACAGAGAGCAGGCAGGTCGCCAAATCCTGGCGAATTGCCTGCACATGCGGTGCCTGGTCGGTGCCTGTTCGAGGGCAGTGAAATCCCTATAGAGAAGCACTGCTTCGTCTATTCAGAGAACACAAACCAGCAGTGAAAGGTTCCCAAAATGCCCTGCCATTCGGTGGTTTAATTCGGCAGGTTTATTCAGGAGAATCCCATAGGCTTCAATGTTAAAAATATTCCCGTTTTAATTCAATATCTAATAAACCGTTTATTATAAAATTCTGCAGTAAAGAGTCTCTTTATTTATAGATTTTTTGTAGGATATTTTAAGCATTTTTCTGGATTATTTTTTTTTAACTTTACTTCTTTTTTCTGTAACAGACCTTTTTATTAACATTCATTGGATCTTATATGTAAATTTCAGACATTTTGTTTGTTTGCAAACAGCGTTTCACTTTTCACGCATTCAAGCGTACTGTTTTTCTAATTTTTCCACTCCATACGTCTGCGGCGTCGGGTTTTTCCGGCGGCTGATCGGCTCCTGCTCGGGTTTCTCCGGTGTTTTCAGCGAGTTCATCCAGATGTTTTTGCGGGTTTCGGCGTGCATTCGCCCTCGTTTTGCGGTTCGTTTTCGGCGGGTTTGCGGTGACTTTTCCCTGCATTACGATGGCCCTGTGGTGCTTGCTGAATACACCGCAGGGTCGCCGAAATGGGATCGCCGAATTGAAGAGAACGAAAAGTCACCGAACGTGCGGTGGCTTTTCGATTCTCTTTCAATAACCCTGACAGTTTTTATGCTATTCATCATGAACCAGATAAAGGATGTCTAAAATGTCAATGTAGTAGGAGATGGAGGACCTCTTCACCCAACATTAGGGTGTACCTGGGCACACCAGACACCCCTGCGCACACATACGGTTACCAGCACACATGGCATCCTTTAAATGCCACTTTTTATCGGCGCTCACACTTCAGATCGCCAGCGACGTTTCAGCCCCACGGCGTTCATCATGCTTGCGGAAGTTACGTATGATAAGTAATTTACGTAAGTGACTCCAGGGATTTTTGGAAGAGGGGGGCGAGTCGAGGGAGAAACGGTGAATATATTAACATAACAGAGAGCAAAAATAAAATTGCCATTAAAAAAAATAGCTGCACGCACGTGCGGTCAGCCGCCGCCGCACATTTATTAATGGAGCATAATGGGAGGGGGGATACGTTTTGGGGTAGAGAGTTCCTCTAAGGATCATACTCTGGGTTTGTTACAGTAACGATGTGGCCTGTTTCATCTAAATAAAGGAAGTGGTGGTTTTATACTTGGTTTCGCGGGTCGGCCGGGACTTTTGATTGTTTTTTTTCCTCTCGGGACAGGTGTCAGGGGGCGCCGAATTCATATGAAATGCGTGATGACCTCGGTGTATATATATATTTTATTGTACAAGATTCCAAATTCTTCTCATACTCCATACAGCCCTGCCGAGCTGCGTTGTCATGGCAACTACTCAGGTACATCTTATTTTTGGAAACTGTCAGTACAAATGGAACAGGAATTTCTAGCGAAGCCGAATCTTTACAGGCAGCAGTGAGCAAAATCGCATATGAGGGGTTGCCCAGTTTTATGCGTGAGAACTTTATATTTATACCTATATAATGTATTATATTGACTGTATATATATATATTTTGGCATCTGGACTAACACGGCTTATCCAAATTACATTATATATATATATCCAATGTAATTTGGATAAGCCGTGTTAGTCCAGATGCCAAAATCTCAAGAGTATAGCAATATGTTGTGATACCTTTTTAATAGGACTAACATTATTATTATTATCCTTTATTTATATAGTGCCGCATATTCCGCAGCGCTTTACAAGATCAGGGTACAAGGGGTTAATACATTGGAATACCACACATGGATGATACGGCCTGATTCAGGGAACCCTGTTCCCAAGGGAACTTACAATCTATGAGATGTACAAGTATTTTGTGAGGTAGGTGCATCCATATGGTTAGGTGTCTTGCCCAAGGACACTCGCTGGTGGCGTCTTCTGAGCGGGATCGAGTCGTCTTTCCATGATTGTAGAGCAGTGACCTGGTGGTTAGGTTGAAGCCGCTTCTCGTAAAGTCGAGACTTGCTTCTCCACAGTTGTATCGGAGGGATGTGCTGAACAGGATTTTTGACTTGCTTCTCCACGGTCGAAGGGTAGAGACGTCACCACTGGACTCCACAGCCGATATTGTGTGGTAGCGAGTATGTACCGTTAGGTGTCTCGCCCAAGGACACTTACTGGAGAGGTGCTCTGGCTGGGATTCGAACATAGGTCTCCACGGTTAAAGAGCAGTGATGTAACCTCTACTCCATCCAACCGGTACCTCCAAATGTTACATTTAAAAGACAAGCTTTGGAGAGTATACTTCTCTTCTTCAGGTCTGGAAGATATTTTGCTCAGTAAAGCTTCCAGAGTCCAGACCTGAAGAAGAGAGTTAGGTCTCTCTTCCATAGTTGGTGCTAATGTTGTGTCTCGATATGTAAGTGTTAACACCAGGAGGAGTAAGTTATATTTTGCCCTTGTACTCTCCAAAGCTTGGGCCCTATTCCGTTATTGACGCTAACATGTAGATGGTAACAGGATAACATGCGCTCGCAGATTTTCCCTTACCGTCTCCATGTTAAAGTCATATTCCGGGGAAGCTGCAATCTCAGCACCTCACTCAGGAATGCAGCACTAACCTCCCTAATACTAGTAGTAGCGCTTCCGTGCCACCTCGAGTATCAGTTCCTGGAGTCCATAGGGCTCCATGGAGGCTTGCATTTCTTGGCCGCGAGATCGCACAGCGCCGTGTAGGGTGACTAGGAACCTTTTGCTCCTGGGGAGAAGAGGTTTAGTGTCAGGATTGGAATATGATGCCAGACGTTACACATACTAATGCTAGCGCTAACGATTACATATCGAGATGCTACACTAGCACCAACTAGTACCACAATACAAAAAGAAAGTGTCTCGATCCTCATTTTCCTACAGAGCACCGCAATTATGGAATAACCTCTCAGACGCCATCAAATCTTCCCCCAGTCTTAAGTCACTCAAGAGCTCCCTATTAGCATACCTCAAAGAATGCACCGGTAAACATGTAACATAGTGGCTATATACAGAATGCACCTGTAAACATGTAACATAGTGACTATATACAGAATGCACCTGTAAACATGTAACACAGTGACTATATACAGAATGCACCTGTAAACATGTAACATAGTGACTATATACAGAATGCACCTGTAAACATGTAACATAGTAACTATATACAGAATGCAAAGAGTGTGTATATATAAATATACACTATACAGTGTGGGCGCCTATTTATAAATTAATTTAAAGTGCAGGGTGTAGTGCTAATAAATAGTCAAATGCTGCCTAGAGTATGGTAAAAACACATAAAAAACAACAAAATATGTGTCAGAATACAAGATAAAAGGCGAATATCCATACGGCGCATCTAGTACAATTAATATGTTAATAAATCAATGGATATGTAAAATCCATAAAATCTATTAAAAAACTCATAAACCGTAACAGTAAAAAATGTATTAAAATGTATATTATTATCAAGTCAATAAGGTGCATAGAGTAAAGTCCAGGTCAAATGTGCAAACAGTGCAAAAAAGTGCTCAAGTATATATTGATGGAATACTCAAAAATGATGATGAGAAATGATGTGCTGATCTTCTTATAAGTGCTGGTGCTGAATCCTCATATCCGCCAGTATCCTCAAAGAAAGCACATCACAAGAAAGGATAATAGTGCAGACAGTCAAAATAGAATAGGCTCGAATTATAACCAAAATCCAACCACTCACATTTATGGGAGCCCACAAGGTCCCGGCTCGAGGAGAAAACAGCCTGCAGCCAAATATAGGGTGGCACTTCCCTTCTTTCTGTTCGTACTGGAGACTAAAAATAGAGAGAATCGGGAAGACGGCACTCCCATAGCGTAATGCTCGCTATATGTGGAAATGTGATAAAGGAAAAGATTAAGCACATCCACCGATTTTAGAGCCTCGTAATATCAGGCTCAATCTATGTCGCTCTGGGTCCTCTTAAGGTGGGAACCCAAACTCTTTGCCTCCGTGGTGATGGATCCAAAATTCAAGAAGAAAAAAGGGGTCGGGAGAAAGGTGGCAAATATTGGGAAAATTTAATGGATAAATAAAATAAAATACAGGACAGAATCTACCGAGACGCGTTTCGGCTTAAAAAGCCTTCCTCAGTCGGTATAAGGTAAATGTCCATAAAAAGGTCAGTAACTGGCGGATATGAGGATTCAGCACCAGCACTTATAAGAAGATCAGCACATCATTTCTCATCATCATTTTTGAGTATTCCATCAATATATACTTGAGCACTTTTTTGCACTGTTTGCACATTTGACCTGGACTTTACTCTATGCACCTTATTGACTTGATAATAATATACATTTTTAATACATTTTTTACTGTTACGGTTTATGAGTTTTTTAATAGATTTTATGGATTTTACATATCCATTGATTTATTAACATATTAATTGTACTAGATGCGCCGTATGGATATTCGCCTTTTATCTTATATACAGAATGCACCTGTAAACATGTAACACAGTGACTGTATACAGAATGCACCTGTAAACATGTAACATAGTGACTATATACAGAATGCACCTGTAAACATGTAACATAGTAACTATATACAGAATGCACCTGTAAACATGTAACACAGTGACTGTATACAGAATGCACCTGTAAACATGTAACATAGTGACTATATACAGAATGCACCTGTATACATGTAACATAGTGAATATATACAGAATGCACCTGTATACATGTAACATAGTGACTATATACAGAATGTACCTGTAAACATGTAACATAGTGAATATATTTCCTACATATTTATTTTCCGTGTTAATCTGTATATTTGTATTTTGTTTTTAATATCTTGCATTTTATTACTTTGAATTTCTGTACCAATTCAATGTTTCTTATATTATATTGGCTAAGCATGTCTCCAGACCTAAACCCTATGGAGCATCTGTGGGGCATCTTTAAATGGAAGGTGGAGGAGCACAAGGTCTCTAACATCCACCAGCTCCGTGATGTCGTCATGGAGGAGCGGAAGAGGACTCCAGTGGCAACCTGTGAAGCTCTGGTGAACTCCGTGACCAAGAGGGTTAAGGCAGTGCTGGAAAATAAATGGTGGCCACAAAATATTGACACTTTTGGCCCAATTTGGACATTTTCTCTTAGGGTGCAGTCACTTTAGTTGGCAGTGGTTTAGACATTAATGGCTGTGTGTTTGTTGAGTTATTTAGAGGGACAGTAAATTCACACTGTTACAATGTAAAGTAGTGAGAGCACAGCTTGTGTAACAAAGTGTCATTTCTTCCGTGTTGTCACATGAAAAGATATAATAAAATATTTACAAAAATGCGAAGGGTGCACTCACTTCTGTCATATATCAAAAGCCTTACTGAAATCTAAATAAGCAATGTCTACTGCACCACCTGTGTCTATTATTTTTGTTACCCAATCAAAAAAATCAATAAGATTAGTTTGGCATGATCTCCCTGAGGTAAACCCATGTTGTTTCTGATCCTGTAATCTATGTGTTTTTAGATGTTCAACAATCCTTTCCTTTAACAGGGTTTCCATTAATTTCCCCACTACTGACGTAAGACTAACTGGCCTATAGTTCCCCGATTCCTCCCTACTACCCTTCTTGTAAATGTTGTGCCCATTTACAAGAAGGGTAGTAGGGAGGAATCGGGGAACTATAGGCCAGTTAGTCTTACGTCAGTAGTGGGGAAATTAATGGAAACCATGTTAAAGGAAAGGATTGTTGAACATCTAAAAACACATAGATTACAGGATCAGAAACAACATGGGTTTACCGCAGGGAGATCATGCCAAACTAATCTTATTGATTTTTTTGATTGGGTAACAAAAATAATAGACACAGGTGGTGCAGTAGACATTGCTTATTTAGATTTCAGTAAGGCTTTTGATACTGTTCCGCATAGAAGGCTTATCAATAAATTGCAATCTTTGAGCTTGGATTCCAATATTGTTGACTGGATTAGGCAGTGGCTGAGTGACAGGCAACAGAGGGTTGTGGTAAATGGAGTTTATTCGGCGCAAGGTCTTGTTACCAGTGGGGTACCTCAGGGGTCAGTACTTGGACCCATTCTCTTTAATATTTTTATTAGTGATATTGCAGAAGGTATTAATGGAAAAGTATGTCTTTTTGCTGATGACACAAAGATTTGCAACAGGGTTGACGTTCCTGGAGGGATCAGCCAAATGACAAATGATTTAGGTAAACTAAAAAAATGGTGGGAGCTGTGGCAATTGAGTTTTAATGTGGATAAGTGCAAGATAATGCACCTGGGGCGTAAAAACCCAAGGCTGAATATAGAATATTTGATACAGTCCTAACCTCAACATCTGAGGGTTGGGATTTAGGGGTCATTATTTCAGAGGATCTAAGGGTAAGTAGTCAATGTAATAGAGCAGCAGGAAATGCTGGCAGAATGCTTGGTTGTGTAGGGAGAGGTATTAGCAGTAGGAAAAGGGAAGTGCTCATGCCACTGTACAGAGCACTGGTGAGACCTCACTTGGAGTACTGTGTGCAGTACTGGAGACCGTATCTCCAGAAGGATATAGACATCTTAGAGAGAGTTCAGAGAAGGGCTACTAAAATGGTGTACGGCTTGAAGGAGAAAAGTTACCAGGAAAGACTTAATGATCTTAACATGTACAGCTTGGAAAAAAGACGAGACAGAGGAGATATGATAGAAACATTTAAATACGTAAAGGGAATCCACAAGGTAGAGGAAGGGAGTATATTTAAAAGGAAACAAAGTAGCAAAACAAGAGGACATAGTCTTAGATTAGAGGGGCAAAGGTTTAAAAGTAACATCAGGAAGCATTATTTTACTGAGAGGGTGGTGGATACATGGAACAGTCTTCCAGTAGAAGTGGTAGAGGCCAAAACAGTAATTGAATTTAAGCAGGCATGGGATAGGCATAAGGCTATCCTAAACAAAAGATAAATCCAGGTAAAGTATCCATGTAATTGGGCAGACTAGATGGGCCGAAAGGTTCTTATCTGCCGACATTTTTCTATGTTTCTATGTTTCTATATAGTGTATATATACAGTTGTGTTCAAAATTATTCAACCCCCACTGAAATTGAGTGTTTTGGCCAGTTTGACATTGATTTTGATCATTCGGTCATCTTGCTTACAATTAAATCAAAGAGGCACGTGTAGGTCAGACAAATATAACATAACATTTATAATGAAATAACCACAAATGTCTTTTCTGTGCTCACATCATTATCAGTTTTATTCAACCCCCAAGTGACATTCAATCTTAGTACTTAGTACAACATCCTTTTACAGTTATAACAGCTTTTAAACGTGAAGCATAGCTTGACACAAGTGTCTTGCAGCGATCTACGGGTATCTTCGCCCATTCGTCATGGGCAAAAGCCTCCAGTTCAGTCACATTCTTAGGCTTGCGCACTGCAACTGCTTTCTTTAAGTCTCACCAGAGGTTCTCAATCGGATTTAAGTCAGGTGACTGCGATGGCCACTCCAAAATGTTCCAGCCTTTAATCTGCAATCATGCTCTAGTGGACTTGGAGGTATGCTTGGGATCATTGTCCTGTTGAAAGGTCCAACGTCTCCCAAGCCTCAGGTTTGTGACGGACTGCATCACATTGTCATCCAATATCTCCTGGTACTGAAGAGAATTCATGGTACCTTGCACACGCTGAAGCTTCCCTGTACCTGCAGAAGCAAAACAGCCCCAAAGCACGATTGACCCCCCGCCATGCTTCACAGTAGGCAAGGTGTTCTTTTCTTCATAGGCCTTGTTCTTCCTCCTCCAAACATAGCGTTGATCCATGGGCCCAAACAGTTCTAATTTTGTTTCATCAGTCCACAGACCACTATCCCAAAATTTCTGTGGTTTGTCCACATGACTTTTGGCATACTGCAGTCGACTCTACTTATTCTTTGGAGACAGCAAGGGGGTGCGCCTGGGAGTTCTGGCATGGAGGCCTTCATTACGCAGTGTGCGCCGTATTGTCTGAGCTGAAACTTCAGTACCCATATCTGACAAATCTTTTCTCAGTTCCTCAGCAGTCACACGGGGACTTTTCTCCACTCTACGCTTCAGGTAGCGCACAGCAGTCGAAGTCAGCATCTTCTTTCTGCCACGACCAGGTAGCGTTTCAACAGTGCCCTTTGCCTTGAATTTGCCAATGATGCTTCCTATGGTCTCTCTTGGTATGTTTAACATCTTTGCAATCTTCTTATAGCCATTGCCCTTCCTGTGAAGAGTAATCACCTCTTCTCTTGTCTTCCTGGACCATTCTCTTGACTTCACCATGTTTGTAACCACACCAGTAAATGTCTAGAAGGAGCTGAGTATCACAGTCATTTTAATGCTGCCTAATTGGTGCTTATTATGCTTTATTGCTGCTCCGTGACATCCACAGGTGTTTTCAATACCTGATTGAAAACACTTGAATGAACCTCTGTTCTTCAGAGTGGTAGTCTTTAAGGGGTTGAATAATTGTGTCAATGAAGAATTCACAAAAGAAACATTTACTACTGTATTACAAAACCAATTGATGTCATTTTAGTTGCATATGGTTCTTTAAAAAGTCCTTGTAGGATTTCATTCTGAATACAATTACAAATGTACACTAAATTCCCTAAAACCCTTTACAGCATTGGGGGTTGAATCATTTTGAACACAACTGTATGTATATATATATATATATATATATATATTATATATATATTTATTTTTCCACATTCTGTGTCTCTGCTGCCCAGTGCGCCTTGGTGCAAAAATATCTGACCATCAGATAAAATATAAAAGAGGTGGAGATGGAGCAGGCTCCTTCAATACTTGAATTGTAAAACGGATAACAATGTATCATTTCCCAGACCTGGCAAGTCCAGCAATTCCCCCGTATGACACATGGTTTCCCATCAGTCCTCCTACTTACTGCATTTATTGTCTGCTTTAAGGAGATATTCCTAAGAAACACTAAAAATCACATTTTCAACATTTGGTCACAGCCGTGTTTCCGCCACGTCTGGATCTCGGGTCCTACACGTGTATGTGCCTTTCCGTCACATGGACAGATAAACAACAAGAAGGATAAGTGGAACATTTAGTCACAAACAAGGAGCGCTGTGCCGTCATGACGCCTGTTCCCGAAATAGTTACAGCTACATTTAGGACACGAGCGAGAAGCATCTCTCTCTCTGTGTTTCCCTGGCGGCGAAATGCCAATGGATCTGCTTATAGGAGGATCAACCTCAGTGGCCATTTTATTAGGTACCCCTGCTTATTATCACACACAGATGCACAAAGTTTAGATCTCGTAGCAGTAAATTAAGTATACGCAAAGCTTAGATCATTCTGACGTTGCAGGCTTAATAAGTCCTCGATATCGGCGCAGTTTAAATGTATGTGAAAGCGCAAACCAATATTTCCAGGTGAATAAACACCCCAATTTCCATGATTTTTAACATTATCATGTACACACTATGTGCAATGGCAGACAAGACTGAGCTCAGGGTGATTCAGAAATATACAGAACATGATTCTAACTGTATAAAAGTGGGAAAAATCCTATTTAAATTAGAGATGTGCGTTTCGGGTTTCGGAATTTCGGAATTTTCACGAAATTTCCTGATTCGTGTTTTCGGATGCGGCCGATTTTCCGAAAATTTTTATATCCGAAAACGGCAGATCCAAAAAGTTTTCCGAACCGAAACTAAATATTTTCGAATGGACTTAATGTGTCAAATCGAAATTTATTGCTTTGAAACGAGGAGAAAAGACGTAACGAAAATTTCCGAAATCACGAAAAGTCGATACAAAAAACGAGCAAAGTGACACGAAAATACGAAAAATGGTCGATATTCCGGAAACATGTACAATTCCGAAAAACGAAAATTTCAGAAATCACAAAAAGTCGATACAAAAAACGAGCAAAGTGACACGAAAATACGAAAAATGGTCGATATTCCGAAAAAAAAATGTACACGAAAAACGAGTCGAGTCGAGCCGAATCGAAACAGAAATCGGTCGAAACGAGCCGAATCGAAAAGTTGAAAAATCGAATCGAACCGAAAAAAAAATCGGTGCACAAGCCTAATTTAAATGCTATTTAATACCTTTTTATGGCCTTACAGGGATGTTCTAGTAGTGCTTGTTCCAAACAAAATCTCCATCTACTAGCACTTGTGTCGCAATTCCCTTAAATGACCCCCAAAAACTGTCAGTTAATGACATTTATTACAATTTTTGGTTGAATGCTCTGCAGCTGCTGCTTGTTTGCTGTCACCATCATCATCATCATCTTCTTCCTCCTTCTCCTGTGATAACCAATCAGGAGGTAGATCGGTCTTAAATATTGATGTGATATCTCATCCATTGAGATGTCACTGTTTGTACTTACCCCGACCCAGCCACGGGCACCGCCATGTTTTGCCTCTGTGGGCGGAGCTAACTGGGAGCCGCCATGCAGCAATTAAGGATTTGCCTTCAGTGGTGACAATCAGACTGAATGTAGGGCTGTCCTGCGGCGCGGAATGCGGTGATCACATGACGGGAAATACAGTATGCAAAATGCTGATTGACAGCCTTCCCACTTTGAATGACTGACATCCGAATTATGGGCTCTAGTACATTCTTCGTGCACTTTTTTGCGCCCGCGCAAAAGCGCATTAACGAGAGGGGCAAAACCCTTTGCGCTGAACATCGTATTACGACGTTTGCGCATACGATGCGCGTTAACGTTGAACACGAGTGACCCTGTGCGAACGCAAGTTCGTGCACGCATCCCATACTTAACAATGTGAGCGCAAATGCGTTCGTGCGCTGGTACGCGGATTTTATTACAATCGATGCGCAACTTTTTACGAACGACGTTTGCGCGCATAATTTTAACGTCTTTTAAGGCTAGGGACAGATGAGCGCATTTTCTGCGGCCACCGTCAAAATGTACGTCGATGCGTGCGCACGCATTTTTTCACGGAATACGCTTAAGTGGTCAGACGATGCGCAATTCTGGACGTATTTCATGACGGTGGGGTAAAAAGAAGTCTAGGGAAATCCGGCTGTTTGAACGTTATGTTGGCCGCACACTAGCAGCGTCTGACATCTCCTAATCACGCACACACGCTGCTATGCGGCCGCAGCGCACTTTGTACGTCAGTAGCAGCGGTTTCACGTTCTGATAAAAATGCGTTCATTTGCTGGTTGCGTGGTGTCGGCGCACTTTCGTACGCACGTACTGCGTATATTGGCCGTCATTGGCCGTTATGTGCTGCTACTGCCGCCGTGATTTAGTGCGCCTGCACGCGCGTTCCGACTGCCCCACTCTGACCCTAGCCTAAAAGCTAGTGGTAACGGCAAATCTGAACGTTCTGGCCGAAACCAAATACACCAGCACGAAAAAATAATACAGCAAAGTATAGTTACACATTCTACACATACCCAAACAATAAAATTGAGAGGTTGTGCGTGTTTTTATTATTGCTGCAGCATATATACTCAGATTGATTTTGACAGGCGCAAAAACTGAACGGGAGACAATTGTGGTTCTTAATTCTGATTGGCTGAATCGCGTGAAAAAACAGTCTGCCCACCGATTTCTGCGCGCAACGTTAATGCGCGTGCGTTTTTGCGCATCTATTTTTACGCGCATTATTTTTTTGATGGATGAAAAAATGCGCTCGGATCGTAATACCTGCGTTAATTTATGCGCGATAACGTTTAACTCTGCGCGCAAAAAATGCGCTGCGCGTACGAATTTGCGTGAAGAATATAGAGCCCTATATCTTTGCCTACAACCCATCCGTCACCACACGCCCACCGACCTGGGGCCCCGAACCATGGCTGGACATATTGAATGGTTCGCTCATTTCTTTGCGCAGGGTATCTGAACGCAGACCCAAAACATCTGCTTCTCAGCCAATACAAAAATCCCCTAAAAATAAACATAATCCTATTAAAAAAAAAAAAAAAAAAAAAAAAAGCTTCTTATACGATTAAATTAAAAGCCTTATTTTCTATCCGTCCTGTAACGCGATCTGGGGCGACGTGACCGTCAGGATTCTGTAAACAGACGGCGTTCCGTGTGTACGGCATCGCGTGTCCCGGACTACTTTAAGGAACCAGATGTTTCCTAACCCAGATTGTCCTGCCGTACCGGCCACAGTCTGTCACAATCTCCGGAGCTGCGTACGGTTATAAACCGCCACGGGGAGCGTGTCTCTCTTTCCGGCCGTGCTTGCTCAATTCCGCGGTAAACACGTTAAAAAAAACAAACAATAATCAATGACAACAAGGATAGCGTCGCACTGCAGTATCGCCGGCTCTGAAGGAAGCGCAGCGCCGCGATGATTCAGGCTTCTATAAGGCGACGCACGAGTATAAGGTCCCCAGATCGGCCGTGTTTTCCTGGACACACGTTACTATTTCATGCAGAGGGAGAGCACAGGGAAAAGTGCTGCCCTGCAACATGAGTAATTCACATGCTGCAGGAAGGAAATCGCGGCAGGTCGCCTGGGATTCCTCTTACCTGCAGCGTGTGGATTCTACATGCTGCAGGGCGGCATTTTTCATGCAATGCCCATCGGCATGAATTAATTGCATGTGTCCGGCAAAACATCCTACACGAGTAATTAATTCATTAAAAGGATTGCGTAAGATCTGTCGCGCCGTAGAGTCATGTGACACAATATAAATCAGGGATTAAAATCGCGGGGAGACAGAGTCACTGGGACTTACTTAACGTTTCAACTGAAAAAAGATAACATACGTATATACACATAAACAGTGTATTTAGAAAGTATTCAGACCCCCTTCGTTTTTTCTTACTTTTTTTTATGGTGCAGCCATATGATACACTTTTTTGCATTGTTTTTGTCACATTTGTCTACACTCAACACACCTTATGCCAAAGAAAAAGCAGATTATTGACAACGTTGCACATTTATTAAAAAAATAGGTATTATACAAAAGCATTCGGCCCCCGTGTTAAGACATGAGATTTAGATGAGATGCATCCCGTTTCTTTGAGATGTTTCTGCACAATACAGAGAGTCTGGGATTCACCGACATGTCTGTGTTACACATAATACACAGACAGGACACAATACAGAGAGTCTGGGATTCACTGACATGTCTGTGTTACACATAATACACAGAGAGGACACAATACAGAGAGTCTGGGATTTACTGATATGTCTGTGTTACACATAATACACAGAGAGGACACAATACAGAGAGTCTGGGATTCACTGACATGTCTGTGTTACACATAATACACAGAGAGGACACAATACAGAGAGTCTGGAATTCACCGACATGTCTGTGTTACACATAATACACAGAGAGGACACAATACAGAGAGTCTGGGATTCACCGACATGTCTGTGTTACACATAATACACAGAGAGGACACAATACAGAGAGTCTGGGATTCACCGACATGTCTGTGTTACACATAATACACAGAGAAGACACAATACAGAGAGTCTGGGATTTACTGATATGTCTGTGTTACACATAATACACAGAGAGGACACAATACAGAGAGTCTGGAATTCACCGACATGTCTGTGTTACACATAATACACAGACAGGACACAATACAGAGAGTCTGGAATTCACCGACATGTCTGTGTTACACATAATACACAGACAGGACACAATACAGAGAGTCTGGGATTTACTGATATGTCTGTGTTACACATAATACACAGAGAGGACACAATACAGAGAGTCTGGGATTCACCGACATGCCTGTGTTACACATAATACACAGAGAGGACACAATACAGAGAGTCTGGGTTTCACTGACATGTCTGTGTTACACATAATACACAGAGAGGACACAATACAGAGAGTCTGGGATTCACTGACATGTCTGTGTTACACATAATACACAGAGAGGACACAATACAGAGAGTCTGGGATTTACTGACATGTCTGGGTTACACGTAATACACAGAGAGGACACAATACAGAGAGTCTGGGATTTACTGACAGGTCTGTGTTACACATAATACACAGAGAGGACACAATACAGAGAGTCTGGGATTTACTGACATGTCTGGGTTACAAGTAATACACAGAGAGGACACAATACAGAGGGCCCTATTACATTCTTCACGCAAACATTAAAGCGTGCGTAAAAACGCATTAACGCGAGGGGTAAAACCCTTCCGCTGAATGTCGTATTACAACGTCCGCGCAATAAACGCACGTAATCGTCTACCGCGGGTGAACCTGCGTGAACGCTGCATGAGCTTACTGTACTGCGCGCGTCCTATACTTAACATTGTGAGCGCAAATGCGTTTGTGCGCTGGTACGCGGATGGTATTACAATCTATGCGCAGTTTGTAACGCATAGACTTTGCGCGCATAATTTTACCAACTCCTAAAAGCTGGTGTTAATGGCAAATTCTATCAACCTGCCGAACCCAAATACATTAGCCCAAAAAAAAATACAGCAAAGGATAGTTACACGTTCTACACATACCCAAACAATAAAATGGTGAAGTTGTGCGTGTTTTTATTATTGATGCAGCATATATGCGCAGATTGACTTTGGCAGGCGCAAAAATTTAATGTGAGACAATTGTGGTTCTTAATTATGATTGGCTGAATTGCGTGAAAAAACAGTGCACACTGATTTCTGCGCGCAATGTTACTGCGCGCGTGATTTGCGTGTTCTGTTTTACTCGCTTTAATTTTTGACGGATGAAAAAATGCGCGAGGATTGTGATACCAGTGTTGATTTACCCGCATTAACGTTTGACGCTTCGCGCAGAAATTCACATGCTGCGCGAGCGTTTTTGCGTGAAGAATGTAATAGGGCCAAGAGAGTCTGGGATTTACTGCTATATCTGCATTACACATAATACAAAGAGAGGACACAATACAGGGAGTCTGGGGTTTGTTTATTTGTCTGCGGTACACATAATACACAGACAGAACACAATACAGAAAGTCTGGGATTTACTGATATGTCTGCGTTACACATAATACACAGAGAGGACACAATACAGAGAGTCTGGGATTTACTGATATGTCTGCGGTACACATAATACACAGACAGGACACAATACAGGGAGTCTGGGGTTTACTGATATGTCTGCGTTACACATAATACACAGAGAGGACACAATACAGGGAGTCTGGGATTTACTGATATGTCTGCGTTACACATAATACACAGACAGGACACAATACAGAGAGTCTGGGATTTACTGATATGTCTGCGTTACACATAATACACAGACAGGACACAATACAGAGAGTCTGGGATTTACTGATATGTCTGCGGTACACATAATACACAGACAGGACACAATACAGAGAGTCTGGGATTTACTGATATGTCTGCGTTACACATAATACACAGACAGGACACAATACAGAGAGTCTGGGATTTACTGATATGTCTGCGTTACACATAATACACAGACAGGACACAATACAGAGAGTCTGGGATTTACTGATATGTCTGCGTTACACATAATACACAGACAGGACACAATACAGAGAGTCTGGGATTTACTGATATGTCTGCGTTACACATAATACACAGAGAGGACACAATACAGGGAGTCTGGGATTTACTGATATGTCTGCGTTACACATAATACACAGACAGGACACAATACAGAGAGTCTGGGATTTACTGATATGTCTGCGTTACACATAATACACACAGGACACAATACAGAGAGTCTGGGATTTACTGATATGTCTGCGTTACACATAATACACAGACAGGACACAATACAGAGAGTCTGGATTTACTGATATGTCTGCGTTACACATAATACACAGGCAGGACACAATACAGGGAGTCTGGGATTTACTGATATGTCTGCGTTACACATAATACACAGACAGAACACAATACAGAAAGTCTGGGATTTACTGATATGTCTGCGTTACACATAATACACAGAGAGGACACAATACAGGGAGTCTGGGATTTACTGATATGTCTGCGTTACACATAATACACAGACAGGACACAATACAGAGAGTCTGGGATTTACTGATATGTCTGCGTTACACATAATACACAGACAGGACACAATACAGGGAGTCTGGGGTTTACTGATATGTCTGCGTTACACATAATACACACAGGACACAATACAGAGAGTCTGGGATTTACTGATATGTCTGCGTTACACATAATACACAGACAGGACACAATACAGAGAGTCTGGGATTTACTGATATGTCTGCGTTACACATAATACACAGGCAGGACACAATACAGGGAGTCTGGGATTTACTGATATGTCTGCGTTACACATAATACACAGACAGGACACAATACAGAGAGTCTGGGATTTACTGATATGTCTGCGGTACACATAATACACAGACAGGACACAATACAGGGAGTCTGGGATTTACTGATATGTCTGCGTTACACATAATACACAGAGAGGACACAATACAGGGAGTCTGGGATTTACTGATATGTCTGCGTTACACATAATACACAGACAGGACACAATACAGAGAGTCTGGGATTTACTGATATGTCTGCGTTACACATAATACACACAGGACACAATACAGAGAGTCTGGGATTTACTGATATGTCTGCGTTACACATAATACACAGACAGGACACAATACAGAGAGTCTGGGATTTACTGATATGTCTGCGTTACACATAATACACAGGCAGGACACAATACAGGGAGTCTGGGATTTACTGATATGTCTGCGTTACACATAATACACAGACAGGACACAATACAGAGAGTCTGGGGTTTGCTTATTTGTCTGCGGTACACATAATACACAGACAGAACACAATACAGAAAGTCTGGGATTTACTGATATGTCTGCGTTACACATAATACACAGAGAGGACACAATACAGGGAGTCTGGGATTTACTGATATGTCTGCGTTACACATAATACACAGACAGGACACAATACAGAGAGTCTGGGATTTACTGATATGTCTGCGGTACACATAATACACAGACAGGACACAATACAGGGAGTCTGGGGTTTACTGATATGTCTGCGTTACACATAATACACAGAGAGGACACAATACAGGGAGTCTGGGATTTACTGATATGTCTGCGTTACACATAATACACAGACAGGACACAATACAGAGAGTCTGGGATTTACTGATATGTCTGCGTTACACATAATACACACAGGACACAATACAGAGAGTCTGGGATTTACTGATATGTCTGCGTTACACATAATACACAGAGAGGACACAATACAGGGAGTCTGGGATTTACTGATATGTCTGCGTTACACATAATACACAGACAGGACACAATACAGAGAGTGGGATTTACTGATATGTCTGCGTTACACATAATACACACAGGACACAATACAGAGAGTCTGGGATTTACTGATATGTCTGCGTTACACATAATACACAGACAGGACACAATACAGAGAGTCTGGGATTTACTGATATGTCTGCGTTACACATAATACACACAGGACACAATACAGAGAGTCTGGGATTTACTGATATGTCTGCGTTACACATAATACACAGAGAGGACACAATACAGGGAGTCTGGGATTTACTGATATGTCTGCGTTACACATAATACACAGACAGGACACAATACAGAGAGTCTGGGATTTACTGATATGTCTGCGTTACACATAATACACAGACAGGACACAATACAGAGAGTCTGGGATTTAATGACCTAAGAATGAAGCCACCTTTGGTCTACTTACATCTGATGGACACCCTTCCATGACCCTGACAGACCAAAATAACTCGTAGAGCCTGGAAAATTGATATGCGCTCTATTCCTGCGGCGAAATATCTAATTATATGTCAGAATGATGCAGGAAATTGATTGTCGTTAAAATGGCGATTCAGCAAATCGCAGTGTAAACGCCACAACATGTTACGGTAATTACAGGATACGGTAGACGGCGGCTCCCGACCGGGATCTACAAGGACAGCTATGTAAACAGGCCGTCTCTGAAGAGAAACCGGTTTGTTCTAAAGCAGAAAACTTTATTAGTAGTGCTTGTATTAACGTGTTATTTATCCTTATGGTGGGTTACGCCTGAGTGTGTTTTCCCTCCCCAATATGCAGCCTTTATATCATATACCGTCCTTAAAGGGATACGCTATGGAAAATAGAGCTCTCTTTTTATGCCTTTAACCCTTTCCTGCCACAAGGCGGGTGGACCTTGAAGCTGCAGGGCGTAGTAGTACACCCCGTAGACTTCAAAGGGAAACCTGGACCCAAAAGTCCGTGAAGCTTTTCTGCACAATTTGCACTCGTACGCAGCTTGCCTAGCAGAGGAACCGCAAATTACGCACTGCTAACGGACTCGCCTTACTTGCACAAGTTCCGTAGCGCCTGCGCAGAACGATGGATCGGAGCTGCACGCGCATGCACAGATCAGGTCCATCGCCTCCTCTCTGAGAACGCTCGCTACAATGATTGGTCTCAGAGGGTGATGTCGGCCGCTCTCTGCGTGTGACATCACTAGTGACCGATCTGGTGACCGGCAGCCAGGAAAGTCAAAAATCCCAGCTGCTGGTGATGCTTGGTGGGGAAGAGGAAACTCCTCCACTTCCCTCAACGTTTGCCTCCTAAATGGGGCAGCAGTGGGGAGGGGGCAATCCTCACTTCCTGGCCACTTTAAAACAATAAAGTTGTCAGGGTGACTAGAGTGTCCCTTTGGTCGACATTAGTGGAGGCGTTGCGATTTGATGCTCCTTTTTCAAAGGTTTCACGGGGGTGATTCTCTAAGATGACAGTTGGTGGAAACTGCAACTCTGCCGAAAATTGCTGAAGGAATATGAAGCTTGGGGGAAAAAGTCCAACTTATCTGGTTTTATCCCAGCATTCACAGTTCCCTTTGCCACCATGACCAGTTCCATGCACCCCTGCAGGGAATAACATTTTACGTCACTTTTTAGTACATTTCAATGTATGTGGACTTGTCCAGCTCAATCGATACTTGCAGAAATTAAAGACTTTTAGGAGGTCACAGAGTGTTTACGATGACTTCCGCAGTTCCAAGAGTGTGTCCACCAAAGCATTCCTCCAGATGAACACAGAGGTGCCCCTCCTCATGGTGGAGCATCTGTAATAACACTACATGGTTATTAATGAGGACAAGTGGCCGTGACAGGAGCATATTGTCACCTCGCAGAAATGAACCAATGTGGGAACTGTGTCTCCGCCTGGAGCTATTTCCCTGGAAGGTCATGGCAGGTCAAGATCCACTGAGATACATCTGCTCCTCCATTTTTACTGGAAAAGCAGTTAAGCGTCAGTTGTCGTTGTCGTATGATGATGAGATAACCACCAGGGCACAGGGAATCTGGTTAATACCCTGGTGAGAACCCTTCACACTGGTATATCTCCTATAAAATGCAATGCTGCCGGGGGGGCGTGGCTGACTGTTCACAGGAGCGGACGTGTTTTGCTGGAGCTCCGCGTGTCTGCTCCTGTTAGGGACCTCTAGCTGACGTTTAAGTGCCCGCTTATGGTTGAATTTGGGTCCAGGACGTTGGCCACCGGTTCTGCGATGCCCGGAGGCCGTTTAGTCCCCCCCTCCGGACCAGAGACGATCCTGACCGCTGCGGCTGCTGGGCTGGAGCGAGATGTTGGCGGCCATCTTGGGGCCTTTCGTCTGAGTACAGACCTTCGACCGCGTGGCGCTGGCCGCACGCCCCTCACTGGACCTGCAGCGCAGATGGCAGAGATGGAGGGCCCCCATCTCCTGGCCGTCTTGGATGTTGGGTATGTGGGGGCGGCGGACGGACCCGCAGGACAGGGTGCACTTCCTCCCTCCACCGGGGATATAGAAGCCGCTATTCGCGGCTTAGACGCGTGCCTGCTTGTACTGGAGGGGGAAGATGAGGACAGCCCTTTCACTAGGGGGGTTTGGCGCAAGATGCTGACCGCGCTCCTATGCTGCCGAGGGGAGACTCAGCGGCCGCTTGGGACTGGGGTTGATTCGCTGCAGCACGCCGCGGTGACCTGCCCTGCTGCTGCTACGCCCGAGGAGAAGGGCGACAAGAATAGCGGCCTAGATGGGATTCCGGTTCTACCTGCTTGCGCTAGGACCTCTACCCGCACCCCCTGGAGAGCAGTCAAGTTGGCGAGTTGGATGTTGATGGTGCCCCCTCGGGGACCCGGGACAGGCGGTCCCGCTAGGTGGGCGATCTGAAAAGCACAGCCGCACACGCGGCGACGTCAAGCAGCCCAACGGAGGAGATCCAGTGGAGGTGCCCACGGGCTGGCCTGGTCCTCACGACGAGTCTTGTTTTCCGGCGGACCTGGGACACCGCTTCCCCCCAAGCTGACGGTAGGGAAGGCGCAGATACACACATCGAAGTACCGGGGAGTTCTGCCCAGGAACCTTGGAGGCGGACATTACAGAACGGCACGAGCGTTGCAAGGCCCTGATGTTTTCTCTTATGTTGAGGGTCGGGCGGCTGGGGGGTGCCGTGGCCTACTGGCGGTCGCGCTACCTGCACCCCGCCTGACTTTATTTCTGGATGCTGGCTGAAGGGACAGTTGGACTGTGTATCCGAGCCGCCCCATTTTCTGATGCAATTTTTCTTGACCCCCCTGCTGAGACTTTGAGTTTTGCCTATTAACCCCTTCCCATTTCCTTGTTTTTCTGCATTTCTTGGAGTTTTCTTTTTGAGACACCCCCCCTTTTCTTTACGACCCCCCCCCCCCACATGCAAAAGTCTTGACCCTGCGTGTGAAGACGCCATCGCATTTTTGTTGGCTGGTCGGCCTTTTTTGCACCACACCATACCCCCCCTTCCCCTCCCCCTATTGATTACTATTATACGCTGAGACCCCCCTATCGGGAGCTGTTTGTTATTTTCCACACGTGGTAATTCTGCTGTAGTTGGCCCTGCGTGGCCCTTGCTTACATTTGTTTGATTTTCTGCTGACTTTATTTACAAAATAAAATCTTAAATTTAAAAAAAAAAAGGCAATGCTGCCTGTGATGTCACACGTTAAGCGTGACATCATATTGCACAAGGTGTGCAACACATAGTCACAGGAAAGAGTTTAAAACAATCTTCATCTGGACAATAGTGACTTTGGGTCATAAGGGTGACTGGGTGGTGACGTAGAAGGGAATATACAAATTGACAATGTAGCTGTCAGACACACCTGCCAAGTGCCACCGCTGTCTCCTATTGGCCGGCTCTTCTGATCTCAGCTGGCCTGTACACAACAGCAGCTCTGATTGGACCTTAGGTGGCTGTGCCAATGCTGAGCCTCACTGTTTTTTAGTAGCCATGCCCAGAACAGGGCCTCAAAGCTCCAACCTTAACATGTGTTGTTTTTTTAATATCTTGCATTGTATTACTTTGTATTTCTGTAACTGTAACACTTCAATGTTCTTGAACCCAGGACATACTTGAAAACGAGAGAAATCTCAATGTATCCTTCCTGGTAAAATACTTTATAAATAAATAAATAAATAAATGTCCAACCTATGGTCCATCATCCCTTAATGTGACGCCCACAGGTATTAAGCAATATCCAATCCGATACTTCTCCGATAAGTACACTGTGCTACGCGGCTTCTTTAAGATGCTTCACGGACACCAATAAGTGATGGATATCGATGACCTCCTAATAAATGCGGTCTGCATGCTGGAGCGAAAGTGCAATTTGTCACCGAAATGCCGGCACTCGGAGACAAACACACAACGCTTTTAGTCAACAACTGTCTGCAAATACTGAAAGAAGGCCTGACCTGGAATAAAATAATGGGGGAAATGTCTGAAACGAGTGATTTTACTCTAATTATTCTGATTGCTTTCAGGCACGTAGTGGAGGCAGGATGGTCTGATCATTGTGCTCAGTCATGCTGACACGTAGGCTCCAGGATAAGATCAGTGAGGATTTATGGAGATACTGCAAGCAGTGCACCCCAAACCAGTGAAGCTTTTTCTAGTGGTTATCGTGTGCGCAATCCTTCCATGTCCTTTCACAAAGTAACAGATGTTTCCTCTTCATCCACTGCCAATACCTCTGTATCTACCACTCCTTATGTATCCCCGCCATTCTTTCTTTATGATCAGACCATCCCTCTCTTTTCCCTTGTAGGTCCCCTGCATCTGCCACCAGCATCTCTCCATCTATATCTACAACCCAGCCGTTAGTATCTATCTCCACTCCCTCTGTACCCCCGGCCCATGCCTCTGTATCCTCCTCCAGTCTCTACTCACAGCCCAGTCCACTGTATCTGTCGCCAGTCCCTCTGCAGTTATCACCAATATCTTTCCATTTGCATCGCCCACCAGTCCATCTGTATCCACCAGTGCATCAACAGTCCCTCTGTATCGACTGCCCATATTTTCTTTTTAAGGCATGGCAAAGAAAATTATGTTGACCTTTTCCAATTGATGATCTGCCACGGGTTGCCAGTCTTTATGGTTGAGAGCGTGCCGTACAGGTTCAACAGGTTCGTTGGCCGCCAATAATAATTCCCAGTTTTTAGAGATAGGAAGCTTGACGGATGGTGGAAGGGTCATTCAGTGACACACAGAGTGATCATTGAACATCATAAAATTGGTCAACGACAGATATATTGGATAAACAGCGAATGGCAACAGTTTGACAGAATAACGGAGTGCAAAGCTGCCTGGGTAGGGTAATCCAAATGGAGGATCTACTGCATAAAGTGTTCAATACATATCAGTAACTCTATGAAGTGGCATACGTGGTGGTTTCCTCGCAATGGCTGTAGGTCACCTAGAGTAAGTAAACACTACCGGGTTGAGTTTTGTTCTATGATCATCAATGGACCTAATCCCTAGACCCAATCTACAACTCAAAAAATAAGTGAGGAAGCGTGGCAGCAAGCGTGGCAGTGGTGGAGAAAAAGTGAGCTTCCCTAGCTCCAGGTTATCTCTATCGTTTTGAAGTTTCTTCAGAGCTTTATCATCCATTCTGTCCATCATCCTCAGGTTGCCAACGTTTTATGTGTCTTGATAATCAACAAAAGCCGGACCCACTGGAAATACTTGCTTTTTTGATGATATCAATGTGAACATCAACCTACATGACCCAGACTTCCTCTCGCGACGGAAACCAAACCTTCATAAACCCATTGCGTTGGTGGTTTGGCCTAATCTTGTATCACTGAGCCGCACTTGACAAGATCTCACTGTGCTGTGTGGTGTTGGGAGGGATGCGATCGTCATGACTGTTCCAAGTTTTCGACTCCGGTCTCATCAAATTGGTGCAACTAATGTAAAGAATATGTAAATGGCTTGATTCCAACCTCGGTGTAAATGTAACTGGACCTCTTGTAAACTTAGCAAGTCCGTAGACTATGGCCAGATCACAACCAGGGCGGTGTTATTATCCAGCGGATCAAATGCTTGAGCTGCTGAGAAAGGATCTCGGTCGTAATACAGATGATAAAGGCGAGCCGCAAATGGAAAATGGCTGATGTGGACGTTTTCCTTTTGCGTCTTGTCTTTATCATCTCAGTTGTGATTGGACCTTATAATAGCTCTGGTAAGTTTACGCCAGGGTTGGAATAGGGCCAAAAGACCTTTATCAAACCACTCAAATCTAGATATAATATAAACATATCTATTTTATAGAAAAAGTACAGAACGAGTCAACACCATCCAACCGGAGATGTCGAAGCTCGGTCGAAATATCTTAAAAAATTGGCTTTTTTTTCATCGACATACAGCTGTCAGAATTCATAAAATGGTTAGACTTTTAAGGTCTTCTTTTGAACAGAAGAGCATGTGTTTAATGAGCGCTCTGACTGTGCTAAAAGCCCAGCTGAGTCTGGTTTTACGGCTTTCATTGTGCTGAGGGTTTAGACAGAGTTCAGTCAGTCTGGGGTGGGGTGGCCGACTCGTAGACACAAAGCGTCAATAAAGAGATGTCGCTGATTAAAAGGATGGATCTCACAGGACTGTCACCCAGAAAGCTGGTGGATATTATTTCCTTCACGGCTGTAGATAAAGTTGCGTTTCCAGTTTAATGAGAATGCTGTGAATAAGGATGGGAAGCGGTGGGGTGAGGACTATTGGTTCCGATCGGAAAATACGTAACGCGCACCCTTGCGAAGTTACCATCACCCTCTCTCATGGAAAGCCGTGGGAGACGTATGATTGGCTGAGGAGTTTGTTGATGGACAAGGACGTCAGACTGGTGATTAACCCCTGGTAAAAAGGTGGAACTTCACAAAGTTCTTAAAAATGCTTTAAAATGAGGACACAGATCCGCTCAAATCAAGGTCTATGAGATTGCTGAGAAGGGACAATAGCACTGGTGGCCTGTCGTACGGTGGGTCCCCATTCAGGTTTCACAAGGTTTTAGCAAGTTGGTGCCATGACAGAGAAGAATATACCATATGCAAATCAGCTTGCAGTTACCCAAAAAGAACTGTGTGGGTTTGCCGAATTTGTGGTTAGTGTCCACAGGGTTCAGGGTTAAGAATGGATTGGAGTTAGTGTTTTAGACTCATGGAGAGCATCTTAAGAGATGTAGTTCAAAGACACTTGAGGGTCTTAATGGTGTTGACACCTGGTGAATTTCCACGCGTGCATAATGTGACCATCCCATGGACCGATGCACTTTCAGTGTTAATGTCATGGGTTGGGTGGGTCTTGGGCCGACCTTCTTCGCCTGTGTCCGATGCAATTTTACGTTTTATCGTGGATTTTTTTTATGTATATTCGTGCATTTCTATGGCAGTGATCGTTTTCTTGCAGAAGTCTAGGCACACCACCCCGATTTGTTACCACCGATGACTTTGCAATATCTGTCGCCGATTTAACCCAAATGTTGTAAAATCCTGTTTCCCGAATTGGAGTGCTGACCCCACGTGTTGTTCTGGTGGCACTCGGCGTGGTCTGATGGATATGCGTCTGTCTGCCCAGTAAAAATCGAGCCAAATATTTAGTTTTCCTTCTTCTGGTTTCCTAATGCATTTGTCAATATTTATTGCTGTCCATCTGTAATATCTCTGCGCGGCAATTACTCCTTCACCCACTTAAGCCAGTCTAATGGCCCAGCTCCAGCCCCTGCTATGAGCGCTGTCTTATTAATGAGCCATAATGCTCCAGATGATTCCCTGGGGGCCCCCGAGCTTTTAAGGAGACATTTCTGCAGTGAGTCAGCTGTAGGTTGGGTGGAAAAGACATCACGTGAACACCATGCCGTATTTGACCTGCGGATGTGGCTCTTTCAGCTATGGGCTGTGGAAGTCATGGGATATGGCCAGAGATTTTCACCTGGATGATTGTTTATGTGTCTACCTGTGTCTTTCTGTCTGCACGTAGCAAAAAAAACCAAACGGTCCAATCGGGCAGAGTTTGCAGAAGAGGAGCAGATTTTTCGGAGAAAAGCAACATTACAGTCCTCCCTTGGGACCTTTCTCAAGCATCCTGAGAGAGGACCACAACATTGCATTTCTCCACACTCTGCCTGATGTGACCGGTCTTTCTTTGCTACTTGTGGATACAGTTTGCTGTAGAACCTGGTGCTCTGGTAGTAGTTCTGGTGTTGGGTTGAAGTATTGGCATGCGGCCTTCAAAGTTGAGTTTGTCTTGCTTATCTCCACCTGTCTTCCTGTCCATTCAGCAATAAAATAATTTGAATACAGCTAATCGCCACTTCCAATTGAATATAATGTCTCTGAGAGATAGAACTATCCCTGGGAGCTTCGACAGCCGTCCGATCAGTCTGGTCAGGACGGGCAACCTTCAGTCGGATGTCCATAGCTTGACCGAGGCTGATCACCCAATGCCTCTCAGTACAGAAGCATCGATATGTTTTAGATTGACAAAGGCGCTGGTGTCTGAGAAAATCTAAGTATTAATTCATTCTGGGCTAAAATACAAGAGCGGGGGATCAGGGGGTGGCATGAGGGTATCAGGGGGCGGCATGGGGGGGGCTATTAATTAACCCCTGATGTTTGAAGTTAAGAGGATTACTTTAAAAACCAATCGTATAAAAAACATAAGAGCACATTGCCCAAGAGGTAACGAGGTATATCAATCCGTTTTCTATGACGAATGTCAAGATGTTAAATTAAGTGTAGTGTGGGGGCAAAAAAAAGCAACGTTTCAGGCTGAAAATGGACTTTCCTCTGGGACTCGGTGCTCCAGGAGCTCAGTGGGTTTCTCTAGCGTTCAGGCCATTTCGGTGATAATACAGTGAAAATGTGCTGAGCTAAGACACTGCTATTTGTCACCACAGAGGATTTTCTGCCCCATTTAGCAATCAGAAGCTGCTTAGGTCAGCAGGATGCAATGGCTGTCTTTGTTCTCCTGCCCGCTCCTCTGATGGATGTCAAAGTGATCAGATAGGCAGCTGAGCCTTCCATCTAAAGGACAGGGGCTCCTCTCTGGACCCCGAGTAGAGTTTATGGTCCTTATTGCAGCGTAAGCTACTTATTATCACTTCAGCCATTTGGTGGGATCTGATAGCATGAAGCGTGTTGTCTACAACCCACCCGACCACCCAAAAAGTACCCAAGATCAGAAGAGTCAGTTGAGCAAGACTTTATCATGATGTTTGGAAATGCCACATTCCGACTCGGAGCTTTTAAAGGCTGCACGTGGTATGATGATCCGAATTTATGGTATGAATTTGAGTAACAGTGCATCAAAAAGCAAAACCTAGTGCAACCACCGCTGAAACCCACTGCATGTGTCTTCACTTTGCTTCAACGGTGGACCATTCCCACCACTTCTCTACAGGTTTGTCTCGGTAAAATATGCCAACCCCATGATTGTCCTACCCATGAGACACATGGATAATAAAGGAAAGCTGCGTTTTATCATTAGCTTGAACGGTTTGGATTACTCAAACAGAAGACAGAGGACCTGGTCCTTCAGGTCCCACTAACAGGCCAGGTTTTAAGGATTACCTTGAAGAAATACAGACTGAATCCTGCAATCACTGAGCAGAAAATGGTATCACCTGTGCGTTACCTCTGTGAGCGTTAACGTTAGGTTAAGTGGCCCTAGCGCGGGCCACCCATATTAAATTCCGAACGCTAACGGATTCATAAACTCCCGGTCTCCCTCCGCGGACCTGCAGGATCTCTCTAGAGGCGAGATCCTGCACGTCATGTGACCCGGCAGACGAAGCCTCAATGGAGTCCTATGGGTTCAAGGAGGGGATGCTCGGGGCGACGCCTGCACCGTAATATGGAGCTAAAACGGGGACGCTAAGGAGAAACCTACAGGCGCACATTATCCACCATAGTGTCCCCGTTTTAGTGGACAGTATGTAATACAGCCCAGTCTTTCTGAAGAAGAAAAATCTGAATCGATTCCATGCAATCCTTCACAGGTCATTACCTCTCTGAGGATGCCAGGTGGTAACGGAAAGTCCATCAAATATCAGCCGTTCATCCTCCGGCAGTGACAGCTTAATCAAACCCCATTATGCCTAAAAACAGGTAGCAAAAGCATTCCCGAATTCACCAAGACATACTCCGTGTAACATGGATAAAGAAACCCTGCCGCAGAGGATCAGGCACCGCCAGACAAGATCTTCATGATATCCCTGGTTCCTCATGGATGGGTTAATCAGTAGTCATATTCTAAATAGTTGTTTTGTTGGCGAGTCCTCCTGGGGGAGGTTTTGAGGATCATTGACCAGGAGCTGTCCTCTAGGAGTGTGATTGAGAGATGTCCCAGTGAGGATATATCCAGGCCAGAGCACCTCTCCAGTAAGTGTCCTTGGGCGAGACACCTAACGGTACATACTTGCTACCACACAATATCAGCTGTGGAGTCCAGTGGTGACGTCTCTACCCTTTGACCGTGGAGAAGCAAGTCAAATCCCATTCAGCACATCCCTCCAATACAACTGTGGAGAAACGAGTCTCGACTTTACGAGAAGCGGCTTCAACCTAACCACCAGGTCGCTGCTCTACAATCATGGAAAGCCGACTCGATCCCACTCAGAAGACGCCACCAGCGAGTGTCCTTGGGCAAGACACCTAACCATATGGATGCGCCGACCTCACAAAATACTCGTACATCTCATAGATTGTAAGTTCCCTTGGGAACAGGGACCCCCTGAATCAGGTCATCATCCATGTGTGGTATTACAATGTATTAACCCCTTGTACCCTGATCTTATAAAGCGCTGCGGAATATGTGGCGCTATATAAATAAAAATAAAGTCAGTGTTGGGGGTAGATTATCTGAATAGTGGGCTGCAACCTTGGCCCACCAGATGTTTTGGAACTACATTTCCCCATGAGGCAACGCCAACCAAATGAGTGCCTGAGCATCGTGGGAGATGTAGTTCTAAAACATCTGGAAGGCCAAGACTGCCAACCACTGATCCAGAACATCTAGATGTGTATGACTTAAATTCTAGACCAGGGGTCTTGTTCCTCCAAATGTCTTGGAACTCCATTTCCCATGAGGCTCTGTTAACCTTTTGAGTGCCTGAGCATCAGGGGAGATGTAGTTCAAAAACATCTGGAGAGCCAAGGTTGTTGATCCCTGTTGTAGATCATCAACGTTACGGTAGGAGAGGGAATGACCATAACTGGTTCCACCTGATGGATGCAATGTATGGTCCTCACCTTCAGCTTTGGTAGGACCTAAGCGACATGTTTGATGACACAGTGACACAGGTGGCAGCGATGTTACTCACACTGACGGTATACAGTTGGGCAATGACATCTAACCGTGACACCCCAGATGTTTCACAGCTACATATCCTATGATGTTTTGCTGCACAGGAATCACTGTTTAGCGAACACTGCACCATCCACTTATTATGGATCTTAGTCACGTAAAGACCCCCGCCCCTCTCGCCGGTGATGCCGTGCATCCCCTGCCGCCCATAAACCATGCCTCGCTTACGGGCCGCTGGGTCGTAACCAGCTATTTTAGGATCTCGGAGAGACATTTTAATGGTGATAACAGGAGATTCCTGGCATTTGGTTCTCAGCAGATAGCGGGATGATGTGAGTAACTCAGCCCCGCCGTACCCAGGGTCACTAGGACAAGAAGCATTAATGCGATTAGCAGCATTAACTCCTCACGTGCCAGCAGGGGACCGGGGCTCGCTACAAGGCCGGAGAACGGCAGGCGGGTGATGTAACGCACACAGCCCGGGGCGAGACGTTTTGGCAGAGGTACAGATGTTGCAGATTTGCTGCTTTTTGCTAAAATTGCATTTTTTTGAAGACTATTCATGGAATGCGGAGAGATCATATCGCAGGCGGTGAGGCTCGCCTGACTCTGGGGAAGAAAAACCAAACGTATTCACAGCTGATAAAATTTAGCATTTTACACGCATTCGCCGACTCGTAGATTGTAAGCTCACGCGCGCGAAGCTTTCCGCACCGCTTATTCCTGTCACTTGCACACATGTATCTCAGCACTGGAGGGATTGTTATGTAGGGATACGTTAGCCCTTGGGTTTGTGGGAAGTGGATACAGGGAACGGCCTCCTGGGTGAAGCGGTAAAAGCAGTGAATTTTCAACAATGGGATTTACTCAAACCGCGTATGCCGGCCCCGTACAACAATCCTCAGTATCCACCATATGGCTTTTGATTATGGAGTCCGTATATATCCAACGATGCAGCACTTCTGGGCTGAGGTGGGGGGGGGGGTGTGAAGGTGCCCGTGGACTAAGGCAATTGAAAGCAGTGAAGGGGAACCTTGGCAACACAGATGTTTCATAACTACATATCCCATGATGCTCCATCAGCATAAGGAGTGTCTAAGCATGATGGGACATGTAGAGCAGAAACACCTGGTGTGCCGAGGCTCGTCGTCACTGCCTTATAGCAACAATGGCCAACCTTGTGACCAGAAAACCATGCCCCCGGATCTCCGCACTGTACCCGCAGATAACCCATGGTTCTCGGTGCTGCACTCGATTCTCTGCCGTAATTGAAATACAGACCTTAACATTCCAGCCACCAGGAGTACACACTGATGATACTGGGGCACTATCACCTAAATTGTGCATTGGTGGTGGGGTATTACCATTTCCAAGATTGCTGACTGGATTTCTATTTGAAGGGAGCCTTTTGTACCACGTAGGACCAGTTTAACAAGAGGGGGGGGGGGGGCGCAACAGAGTTACAGGCACCAAATGTCTACATGTCTAATATTTACAGCGTGCCGGTAAAAGACTCAGTTACGTATTTTTTATTTAGGAATTCAGCCAACAAAACGATTCCCATCAGCCCCCATACCCGCCCGCTTAATGGTGACGACACGGAACTAGCAAGCATAGCCATTATCCTCATCCACCCTCTTAATGGGCTCCGATACAGATTCAGAAGTAACAGGCAATAGCACTAGATCACACATAACCTCAGGATGGGCGAGGGCACGAGAATGACAGCGTCACATTGTATCACTAATTGTTAAAGCCACGGACCCCCCCCCCTTACACACCATTCTGTATGTTTTAATGCAACAGCCGCTGATTCGATCCTGAACCCCCTCATGGCAACTGCCACCAACACCTATACTACAGACTGACAAGGGGCATCAAACTACCCCAAACGCCATCTTTAACGTTATTGTTGCAGCTGGATTTAAGAGAACCAGAAAGGTGGTCCCCCCCCCAAACCAGAAAGTAGATCCCCAGCTGCTGCCGAACTGCAAGCCCCACAGCCTTGCCAGGGTTTAAGGTGGCACCGCAGGAGTTGCAACTCTGTAACCGCAGGAGAGCAACCTTAGCCAGTCCCGTTTATTAGAGAGGAGCACAGTCTGCACACACTACTTGGATTATGAAAGGTTCTGCAGACACAGACCTTAGTATTACGTGTCAATTAGGGGTCAGCAACCTTGGCTCCCTGATGTTTTGAGAACTACATCTCCCAAGATGCTCAGTCATTAGGCTGACTAAGCCACAAAGGAAATGTAGTTCCCAAAACATCAGGGAGCCAAGGTTGCTGACCCCTGCCCCAACAGGTCAGATTTAAAGGATTGGGGGAAATGCAGACTGAATCCTGCAATCACTGATCGACAAAAATTACCTGTGTTTCAGATATCCTGCAAACCTGGCCTGTTAGAGGAAACCTTCAGAGCAGCAACGGTGAACCCAGTTGTTTCCAAACTAGACGTCCCATGATGCTTGAACAGTTTTAAGGCCGACTGAGCATCATGAGACATGTTGTTCAGAAACATCTGGGGGTAACAAGGTCGACCATCAGTGGTTTGGGTCGGGGGCGGGCACAAAGTCAAGAGACAGAAAACATTGGTAAAGTTTAAAACAATTTTTTTTTTTTATTATTTTTCTGAAGCTTATCTCAAAACAGCTCGCTGTGTCAAAGGCTACTAAAGAAAATCGCAGTCTGGACCACTTCCCGCGATGACCGGGTCAAGATCACAAAGCCTTCTAATAGAACAACTGATGAATTCTCAGAGCGCCAGCATGTCATATGTTATAATATCATTAGAAGAATCCATATAGAAACAGGAAATCCCAATGGAAACCCCTTCATTCCGGCCACGGAACCCTCCAAAAACACACACAAAAGAGAAGACGTTTGGAGGATTCTACGGGAGGAACGAAAAGGGGCTTTTACAATAATATAAAACTTTGTTTCATATGTATCGAGTCACATGTTGGTCAGCTTGGCCTTCATCGGGTATTCAGAATCTGAGACGACAGATAACATATATAGGAATTTGAAGAAACTTTTTTCGATAAAGATATGTAGAAGAAAAAAAAAAAAAAAAACAACACGAATACTTTATTCAACGCGTCATGGAAGGAAACGAGCAGAACGGGTGGAAACCTGCCCTTTTCAGATAACTTTCTCTTCTCCGATCCGGCTAGGGAAGTGAATATTTTAGTTAAGTGTATCTTCTATAAAGATTTCAAATAAGGATATTATTACACATCAGCAATATATAGATATAATAGCTTCTATTATGTATTTTCTTGTAGAACAAAAGTTCAGGATTGTAAGAAAAATAAATGTATTAAATAGAAAGATTTTGTAAAACAAAAACAAAAAAATAAAAAAAGATCACCCGCCCTCCCATCCCCATGAGGAGAGAGAAAAAAAAAAAATTCAATCCCGTATACCCAATAAAAAAAATAAAAATTAAATGAGGCAGTTTTAAGGTGCTGGCAAAAATCTTGGAGACCATGCCAAGGTTGTGTAGTTGCGAAGTCATTTGCATGCAATGATATCCAGTCCAAAAAAAAAAAAAAGTTCATAGTCTCTGGATTGAGACAACCTTATAATGAATGGTCAGTTTTTTGGGGGAGGGGCTTTGAGCATTTAGTCTTTTTTTTTCAGCTCTTAAATTTTACAAATGCGAGTTCCTCAGCTGTTGGAGTCTGTGTTTTAACTGTTCTTTTTTTAACCTCAACTGTTCCGTTTCCCGCACGAGCCGTTGCTCGTCTTCCTGCATGGAGATTACGTACTCTGTGGCCTTTTTGAGGATGACCACCTTGGGGGCCTTCTCGTTGTTGGCCACCTCCGGTACCTGGTCGCGAAGGGCGAAGAAACTCAACTTGAGCTCGTTCCTCCTCTGACGCTCTAGAACGTTGTGTGTCTTTCTCTTGTCATTCTCCTCTGAGTCGGACGACCTGGGACTCGTGCACTTGCGGTTGTTGCTGATCTGCTTGAGGACCCTGGTGTTGCTCTCCAGCTTTGCCCGCTTGGAAGAAGGGTAGTCCGTTTTTGTGGAGGGAGGGGCGGCGTAGTTGTGTTGGTGCGTGGACACGTGACAGCGCTTGAGGACCAGCGGGCTGTGGTGAGGTCTGGAGTAGGAAGAGTGGTGAGAGTTGGATTCGCTTCTCCTGGACGCACTGTGCCGCTTCTCCACCGTGACCACATCTATCTCCTCTTCCTCCTCCTCCTCGTCGTCGTCTTCATCTTCCTGCTCTTCTTCCTCATATTCCTCATCGTCTTGTTCCTCTTCTGTAAGGAAAAAAAAAAAAAAAAATACATGTCAGTACTACACGCAAAAGACAAAAAAAAAAAAAAAAACACTCATTTATTTAGGAAACAAAACCATTTTTTTGGTTGCAGAAAAAAAAAAAAAATATTTTAAAAAAAAATATTTGGCAATTAAACCAAGAAGCATGGAGAAAAAAAAAAAGGTAAAACTTCCTCCACAAATCAAGACAAGCAGTGGATTCTTGGAAAGCATTGAGCGTCCCTCGCTGGAAATAGGGGCAACACCCACTACTGCAATGCTGCAAATCTCGCTCCTTAAAATCTCTGCACTTTCTCATGGAGATGAGCGAGCTCCTCCCGCAGCTTACTGACAGATCATATAGAAAAAGCTGCCCAGATTAGCGCATGCACACAAAAGATCCCCAGCCACCCCAAGGGCTCAGAGAGCTCCTCGGCGCTAGCAAGTCATTTCAGAATCGGGAGGAGTGACCAAGAAACGGGGAGGAAGAAGAAGAAAAAAAAAAAAAAGCCAACGCTTTGTTCCAAGCCTGGAAAGTTGCTGCAGTCCACTTTCACACGTGTGACCCCACCCCCCCCGATCTACGGCACAGACTTCCAGCTGATCCTACCAAAAGCAGTCTAATAAATTGGGTCCAAAACACAGAGGTGGACCACCCTTGGCCAGATGTACTTACCAGAGTCGCTGCTGCTGTTGCTGCTACTGCTGGTGGGTGGGGTGTCCAAGAGGATTTCCGAGCAGTCAGAGTTGCCTTTGGAGATTGTGTCGTTCAACGGGTAAGGGAAGACCACCGATGGGTCAATGCACTCAGAACTGGGGTCTTGCAGGTAACCTTGACTGACCCGGATGCCCCCAGCGAGGGTCAGGTTTCCAGAACTAGAGTGGACCTTCTGAGGGCTCTGCTGCTGCTGCGGCTCCGGGCACTGGGACTGACAAGACGGCAACGACGTGTTCTCCTTCCTGGAAGCCTGGTAAGAAGCCAGCTTCTCAGAGACCACTTTCTCCAGCCTGGCAGCCGCTGAGAAGCCGCTCCACATACAGTCCTGGATGATGATGTTCTTGACAAACGCCTCCTCGTCCGGCTCGCAGATAAAGCTCTGGTTGACCATGTCCCCACCCAGGAACTCCGTGACCATCTCCAGCTGATCAGCGGTGGATGGGAAGAGGCTGGACAGGCTGGAACGGCGGCTGGGGGACAGGGGTGGAGTGGGCAAGAGCTCAAACTTCTTCCAGATGTCCTCGCTTGGGGCCGGGGGCTGCAGCCTGTTGTGCTGCTGCTGGTAGAAGTTTTCGTCTTCCTCGTAGTAGAAGAAGGGTTGGATGGTGTCGTATTCGTAGTCGTAATTCCGACTCGGATAGTTGGCGGTCTGAGGCATTTTTATCTCCTCAAAGATGATCTGGAAAGAGACGGACGTCCCGGTTAGTTTAAAAATCAGAGAAAAGGGAAATGTACATTAAAAAAAAAGGGAAAAAAAATATTAAAAAAAAATTAAATTACAAAAACGCATAAACATTGTATCTAAACACGCAACAACTGTCAAAAATAAAGCCAACCGTGACCCTCTCCCTTTGCGGAGGGTCAAAAACGCTGACGATTTACCGGCTAGCCGACCCACCGAGACCTGTCAAGCAGCTCCCTTTAAACAGCTGACAGCGCACGTCACGAAGCCACGTTGAATACGCGTGTCCCTTTAAAAGCCGGGGGAAAAAAAACACAAAAAAAGGGGAAAAGCAGAAGATTCAGAGCCGTGGAAGACGACCCGATCCCTACAGGGGGTCACGGCACTTTTTTAACCCATCCTGTGCCACGGTGAGGAACTATCACAGCCCTGACGCTGAATGGGTTAAACATCCCGAAATTAAGAAATCTCCACTGTAGCGAGTTGCGTAATGTTACAGTGCGCCTGGAAAATATATATATATACACGTGACAAAAAACAGGAGGATTTAGGGGGAGAATATCCCCAGCCCGAAACTTTTTCTCCCCCTTTTTCGTAACAAAGAGGCGAGTGTGAGCGAAGTTCCAGGCAGAGCCCTCCCAGGAAAACGCCGGCTGCGCAGGAGGGGAGGGGGCTGCAGGGGATGTGGCAGCTGCCAGGGGCTTATTCCTGGAAAGACACTTTAAAATTCGGGTTGGAGGGACCCAGGCGGAGGGCAACGAGCTGCTGCAGCCGGGCAGTGCCCGTAAGGGTGGTGGGAAGGCAGCAAATGCCCTGGCACTGACAGCACGTAATGCAGACACAGACTGTTTAAAGGGCTGAGCACAGGCACTGCGGGGGCAACACTGGGGGTCCAGACAGAAGATTAACCCTTTGCACACGCAGCGAGGAGACTGACAGCTACTGCAGAGACACAGCCCAGACAGGCAGGGGCACAGGAGTAACACCCCCCCCCTCATCCCTGACATGGCAAGCATAGGGAGCAGCAGCCCACCCTAAATCCAGTGACTGACCACCACCCAAACCAAGAACAGCACCCCTCCAGCAGCCAGTAAGACCCCAGGAAGAGCAGCAGCCCCCCTAAAGCCAAAAAGACAGACTGCCAGCAACATCTGCTCCCCCATAATCACAGACAGACCCCAGAGGAGCAGCAGCCCCTCCAAACCAAGTGACAGACCACCACAGAGAGCAAGAGCCCCCCTTAAACTCAGTGACAGCCCATCAGCCCCTCCAAACCCAGTGATAGACCACCATGGAGAGCAGACCCCTCCCCCTATAACTGACAGACCCCCAATAATCTCACGGGAAGACCACCAGCAGGGGCAGCAGCCCCCCCCCCCCAGTGCCATTAACCCATTCACATCCTGCAGGAAACACTGGCCGGAGCAAAGACCCAGAACACAGGGGGGGGGGGGAACCAACAAAACCCCCCAACCACAGGGAGAGCCCCCCAGTAATGGAGGAATCCCCCTCCCCGCACACAGTGGTGATCAGGCGCCGCAGGGCTTACCGCGGGCTCCTCGGGTGTCTCCGGGCGGCGGCTCGGCGTTATATTCCCGGCAGTGGCTCACAGTCCTTGCTGCTCTCCCCCTCCCCGCTCTCCTGCTGCCCCCAGCGATCCCCGCTCAATATCCCGCACGAACAACCGGCTCCCCTTTATATGCCCTCCTCTAGCCATTCCCGCCAAATACACCCGCTTCAGCCCGCCCACGCCTCCAGTCCAGTCCAATCTGCTGCAAGGTGGGAGGGGCCGCCGGCTGATACATCGTATCTGCTCACTGCGTGTGGGTGAGGTTGTAAAGCACAGAATTCATTCATTGAACGTCAACAGCGGGAAACCGGCTCCATGCATGTACATACGGGACCTCACCCCACCCGGGGGACCCTCCACACTGCCCCCCCTGCACACCACCCGGGGGACCCTCCACACTGCCCCCCCCTGCACACCACCCGGGGGACCCTCCACACTGCCCCCCCCTGCACACCACCCGGGGGACCCTCCACACTGCCCCCCCTGCACACCACCGGGGGACCCTCCACACTGCCCCCCTGCACACCACCCGGGGGACCCTCCACACTGCCCCCCCTGCACACCACCCGGGGACCCTCCACACTGCCCCCCCCTGCACACCACCCGGGGGACCCTCCACACTGCCCCCCACACCACCCGGGGACCCTCCACACTGCCCCCCCCTGCACACCACCCGGGGGACCCTCCACACTGCCCCCCCCTGCACACCACCCGGGGGACCCTCCACACTGCCCCCCTGCACACCACCCGGGGGACCCTCCACACTGCCCCCCCCTGCACACCACCGGGGGACCCTCCACACTGCCCCCCTGCACACCACCCGGGGGACCCTCCACACTGCCCCCCTGCACACCACCCGGGGGACCCTCCACACTGCCCCCCTGCACACCACCCGGGGGACCCTCCACACTGCCCCCCCTGCACACCACCCGGGGGACCCTCCATACTTCTATACAGGTAACCGGGCTCTCTCCCAGCAGAGCTGCACATGCTATACTTAGTGATAACCCTGCAGATGGATTAGTGATAACACACACAGCCCCCCCCCCCCCCCCCCGGCTGTCAGTGAGTCACGGGCTGCAGATATTTAAATACCCTGTCACTTCATTCATAAGTAAGAGCAGCCTGTGCTGAGCCCTGCGGGCTGGATGTGATAACGGAGCCTTCTGGATGCTATAGCTCAGATACAGGCAGGCTGTTATAGGGAGGGGGGGAGGGGGTCACCTCATTACATAATGATATATAGAGCCAGCTGCTCTCTGCAGGAATCCCCCCCCCCACATGAAAAAAAACACAACACAGGTGAAAGGGGGGGGGGAGCAGATATTGTAATGCCCTGCCCCCAACACTACTCTTTCTGACCCTCCTGGGTTACCCCATGTCCCGGCTCCGACCCCATGGTGAGCGGACCCCCCCCCCCTCAATGTATGACAGGCTGAGCGGACCCCCCCCCTCCAATGTATGACAGGCTGAGCGGACCCCCCCCCCCTCCAATGTATGACAGGCTGAGCGGACCCCCCCCCCACTCCTGGATTCATTATAAAGCTGCTGTCCCTTTAAGAGAAGGAGCTCAGTCTTTGTGCAATGACTTGCATTAACCCCTTTCATTGCCTGAGGCTCAGAGGAGCCAGAGGGAGAGATCAGACAGGGATTAACCCCCCCCCCCATTCCTTTATTACAAATTGGGGGAGGGGTGCAATCAGCATTAACCCTGTCCTGAGCATTGAGTTAAGGGGCTTTATGAGCCCACCCCCCAAACACAAAATGCATAATCACAGCGGGGGGGGGGGGGTCCCCAATCTTATTAATGACGACAGGGCAGGCAGCTCTTTTAACCCTAAAATTGCCAGACAAGAGCATGCAATCCCCACTGGCACTGAACGGGTTACTGCAGCTCGGCTCCCCAGCAGCTACACTGCATTAACCCTTCCCCCTCCCCATTTGGGTTCCCATCCCGCCTCGTTACATCAGATGAGCTCCTTCTGATTATTCAGATTGCAGGGCTGGGGGTGATACACCGGATCCCTGGACACTGAATCTTTTATAAATACCCAGGGAGAATTCATTCTGAGACACGAATAATGCTCCCCTCCCCCCATGCCACAATGGACACATACTGGGTGTTAGATCACTGGGGTTAATGTGTCATGTCCCTTTAACTGGGATACGAGTATAAAATATGCAGTTTACCGGGCAGCATGCAAAAAGAGCCTGTAGCAGATATATATACATACACACAGATACACATCACTCCTATATAGAGGTATGGATTCAGTTGGAGCCAAGACGGTAACCTGTATCAATGAATACACTATCACACTTCTTATGATGATTATATAGAAAGTATAAGGTCTCTGAGTAGATGCATAACATGGCAGGTTCGTTATGTGTCGGGGGGGGGGGGGTTAAACCTGGAGAGGGTCTCATTGATAAAATGTCCAGCCCAGAGAGGGCACAGCCAGCTGATCAGACACACAAGGGGCACAGCCAGCTGATCAGACACACACACAGGGGGCACAGCCAGCTGATCAGACACACACACAGGGGGCACAGCCAGCTGATCAGACACACAAGGGGCACAGCCAGCTGATCAGACACACAAGGGGCACAGCCAGCTGATCAGACACACGCACACAGGGGGAACAGCCAGCTGATCAGACACACAGGGGGCACAGCCAGCTGATCAGACACACAGGGGGCACAGCCAGCTGATCAGACACACACACAGGGGCACAGCCAGCTGATCAGACACACAGGGGGCACAGCCAGCTGATCAGACACACAGGGGGCACAGCCAGCTGATCAGACACACACAGGGGCACAGCCAGCTGATCAGACACACACACAGGGGGCACAGCCAGCTGATCAGACACACACAGGGGCACAGCCAGCTGATCAGACACACGGGGGGGCACAGCCAGCTGATCAGACACACACACAGGGGCACAGCCAGCTGATCAGACACACACACAGGGGGCACAGCCAGCTGATCAGACACACACACACAGGGGGCACAGCCAGCTGATCAGACACACACACACACACAGCCAGGGGGCACAGCCAGCTGATCAGACACACACACACACACACAGGGGGCACAGCCAGCTGATCAGACACACACACACACACAGGGGGCACAGCCAGCTGATCAGACACACACACACACACAGGGGCACAGCCAGCTGATCAGACACACACACACACACACAGGGGGCACAGCCAGCTGATCAGACACACACACACACACAGGGGCACAGCCAGCTGATCAGACACACACACACACACAGGGGGCACAGCCAGCTGATCAGACACACACACACACACACACACACACACAGGGGGCACAGCCAGCTGATAACACACACACACACACACACACAGGGGGCACAGCCAGCTGATCAGACACACACACACACACACACAGGGGGCACAGCCAGCTGATCAGACACACACACACACACACAGGGGGCACAGCCAGCTGATCAGACACACACACACACACACACACAGGGGGCACAGCCAGCTGATCAGACACACACACACAGGGGGCACAGCCAGCTGATCAGACACACACACACACACACACACAGGGGGCACAGCCAGCTGATCAGACACACACACAGGGGCACAGCCAGCTGATCAGACACACACAACACAGGGGGCACAGCCAGCTGATCAGACACACACACAGGGGGCACAGCCAGCTGATCAGACACACACACACAGGGGGCACAGCCAGCTGATCGGACACACACACGGGGGCACAGCCAGCTGATCAGACACACAGGGGGCACAGCCAGCTGATCAGACACACAGGGGGCACAGCCAGCTGATCAGACACACACACAGGGGGCACAGCCAGCTGATCAGACACACGGGGGGCACAGCCAGCTGATCAGACACACAAGGGGCACAGCCAGCTGATCAGACACACACAGGGGGCACAGCCAGCTGATCAGACACACACACAGGGGGCACAGCCAGCTGATCAGACACACACGGGGGCACAGCCAGCTGATCAGACACACACGGGGGGGCACAGCCAGCTGATCAGACACACACACAGGGGGCACAGCCAGCTGATCAGACACACACACAGGGGGCACAGCCAGCTGATCAGACACACACACAGGGGGCACAGCCAGCTGATCAGACACACACACAGGGGGCACAGCCAGCTGATCAGACACACACACAGGGGGCACAGCCAGCTGATCAGACACACACACAGGGGGCACAGCCAGCTGATCACACACACACACAGGGGCACAGCCAGCTGATCAGACACACACACAGGGGCACAGCCAGCTGATCAGACACACACACAGGGGGCACAGCCAGCTGATCAGACACACACAGGGTTTAGAGCTCAGGGACACATGAACTGTCTGTCCATGAAACAACAGCGCCCCCTGCTGGCTGCTCTCTGCTGAATGACTGGGGGATGGGATTCCTCTCCTCTCTCTGTGGGTTTTCAGGACAGGGTGATTTAAGGGGAGAGAAGAGAAAAAAAAGGGAAGGAATTATCATTTATATAGCGTCAACAGTTTCCGTAGCGCCGTACAAAAACCAAAAGGGAACATGAAACAAATAAAGAGTGTAACGGAGACAACGGTGCAGAGGACCTGTAGGAGCTTACAATCTAGAGCAGGGTTTCCCAAACCTGTCCTCGGAACTTTCAACCAAGTCAGGGTTTGCAGATCACCTTGGGGAAAATGCAGACTGAATCCTGCAATCACTGAGCAGCAAATCATATCACCTGTGCGCTGTGCTTCACATATCCTGCAAACCTGGCCTGTTAGGGGGACGTGAGGACAGGTTTGGGAAACACTGGTGTAGAGGAACGTCGGCGATCATCCCAAACACAGGATTATTATTCCAGGATACCCAGACCCTGCTAAAACGACGATACAAAAACACACACACACAAACTTTCTCCTGTACCTTATGGCACCGCCGCCTGCAGGATTTATACTGGTGGGGGAAATAAATATATTTTCTATACACCCAGTATGGCAGCAGGCGCCCTGAACATGTATTCTTTACAATAATGCTGCCAGATCTGGTTATTCCGGTTGCTTGCTGACATTCTGGTTTTGTGATCACATTTTGAGGACTGACAGATGACCACCCTCACAGGTTTCACCCCTCTCTGTAGACCCTAGTTAACCCTTGAGCTGCAGAGAGCTCCAGGAGGATGCATGTCCTATCTAAATGGGTTAATCTCATGAGTGGTAAAAAAAAGTGAAGTTTACAGAAAATTAACCCCATAAATTAACAGCACCATCCGGCAAACCAGGTTTTCAATGGTGTGTAATAGTTTGGCGCCACCTAGAGGCAGATTGTTTTCTAATTGAAGTCATTCATTTCCCAGATAATCTCATTGGACACAGAATCACAAACCTGAAAGAAGGCTGACACACAAAGAAACACTGTCAGGTCTATTCAGAGAAAGGGGAACCTCAGGAGAATGACTGGAGAAGTGAAAATTCTAGGTCATAATAGCCAAACCACAAAATGTTTCCATTTATCTCACTTTCCAAATCGGCTATTTGGTCTAGATTGTTCTCTTCTTCTGCCAGTTTTCCTGAGTTTCACCTTTCTCTGAATAACGCTGCTAGTTTTCTTAACAGAGCAGTGTTTCTCAAACCTGTCCTCAGGTCGCCCTAACAGGCCAGGTTTGCCAGATCTCTGAAGCACAGCACATGGGATATGATTTGCTGCTCAGTGATTGCAGGATTCAGTCTGTATTTCCCCCCAAGGTGATCTGCAAAATCTGGCCTGTTAGTGGCTTCTGAGGACCAGGTTTGAGAAACACTGGAGGGGTTATTCCGGGAGCACTGAAATTTGGGTGCGTTCTTGTTTCCCGCACGTCGGGGAATCAAATTCCCGACCCTCCGGTGAAATCGGCATTCACTGCAGGGTCCCTAAAGTGCAGGAAAAAGCCACCGAACGGATCTGAAAATCTAATTATTTATATACATACAATTTTTTTTTTAAAAGAACTGATATATATATATATATTTTTTTTTTTATGTATTTTTATTCACCAGCATTGAAGCCTAATGGGATTCGCCTGAACAAACCTGCCAAATGAAGGCTGGGGTCAGACTAACGCATTTTTAACGTGCGTTTAGGCGCACTTTATCACGGCCGTAGTAGCAGCAAATGACAGCCAATATACGAAGTACGGTCGCACGAAAGTCCGGCCGCGCAATGCAAGTGGAAAATGAACGCATTTTTTCGAGAACGCAGAACCGCTAGTACTGACGTACTGAGTGCGCTGCGCCCGCTAGCGGCGTGTGTGATTAGGAGACGTCAGACGCTGCTCATGTCCGGCCAAAATATCGTCCAGACACCCAAAAGTTTCCTGGTTTGGATCCTTTACAAATCATGCACGAAAATGCGCATCGTCTGACCGTTTTCGCGCATTCCGTGAAAAAAAAAATGGCAATGTGTTCGGACGCACTTTTTGACGGTTGCTGCTAATAATGCGTTCGTTTGACCCTAGCCTAAGGCTAGGGTCAGACGAAAGCATTTTTCCCCGCGAACGTGAAAAAGTGCGTCCGAACGCATTGACGTATTTTTTCATGGAATGCGCAAAAACGGTCAGACGACGCTCATTTTCGGGCGTGATTTTGTACGGATCGTCAATAAAACTCTTTTTGCGTCTGGACGTTATGTAGGCTGGACATTAGCAGCGTCTGACATCTCCTAATCACGCACACACGCCGCTATGCCGCAGCTGCGCACTCAGTACGTCAGTACTAGCGGTTCAGCGTTCTCAGAAAAATGCGTTCAAATTCCACTTGCGCTGCACGGCCGGACTTTTGTGCGGCCGTACATCGTATATTGGCCGTCATTGCCCGTCATCTGCTGCTAGTGCGGCCGTAATTATGTGCGCCAGAACGCACGTTAAAAGTGCGCTGGTCTGACCCCAGCCTTAAGGATAAACTTGGAAATGCAAACCGGATCCTGCAATCACTGAGCAGCAAATCAGATCACCTGTATTCAACACTGCGCCGAACTACAATGTATCACAGAGTGTTGCAGCAATAAAGCGCCGAACCCCTGGAAATGCTACCGGCGCTCCTCCCTAACCTAATCATTGTTTGCTGTAAGGGATCCCAGATCCGGCATATTTTCTGGACTCCTTTGCTGGAACAGTTCTGCACTAACACACAGCATACAGTAAAAGATCACCAAGGTATCCCCGTTTAGGATTCTGTTGACATGGTTTCCTTCCCACATGGGGTTGAGAGATCGACCTGGTTTTCCTGGACACATAATTTATTCATGTATATGGGCAGCGCATGAAAAACGTAACCCTGTAACATGTAGTAACATACACTGCAGGCAACGCAAAAAGGAATCCCAGGTGACCAGCCTGGATTTCCTTTCTGCAGAATATGAATTATACATGTTGCAAGGCAGCACCTTTGCCTGAGCAAAAGTAATATGCGTCCAGGAAAAACAGCTGATCTGGCAACCCTACTAAGGCTAGGGTCAGACGAACGCATTTTTCTACCATCAAAAAGTGCGTTGATGCGTCCAAACACATTTTTTCACGGAAGACGTGATAGCGGTCATACGATGCGCAATGTCGACCGTATTTTTTTGACGGCGCTATAAAAACAAAAACAAAAAAACAAATGGACGTGATGTAGGCCAGACATGTGCGGCGTCTGACGTCTCCTAATCACGCACACACGCCGCTATGCCGACGCAACGCACTCTGCATCAGTACTAGCGGTTCCACGTTCTTGAAAAAATGCGTTAGTTTGCCGCTTGCGTTGCGCGGCCGAACTTTCATGCGGCCGTACTTCGTATATTGTCTGTCATTGGACATCATTTGCTGCTACTGCGACCATGATGAAGTGCGGCTGCACGCGCGTTCGCACTGCGTTCGTCTGACCCCAGCCTTAACCCGTTAACGCCGCAGGATGTTCCATGACGTCTTGGCGGCGGGCTTTGAAGACGCGGGGCGTACATGTAGACCTCATGTAGACTTCAGATCGCCTCGGCCCCTCCCCGAAGCCTGCCGCGCTGACTCGTGGCACGTGTCATTGGCTGCAGAGGGACGGCCTGAAATCAAGCTGTCTCCTGCAGCCAATGACGCGCACTGCACACCGGCTACGGGGAGGGCTCAAAATTAGTGCCGCACAACGGCACCTGTCGGTAAGGCTTACCTGTACGCCTCGCCGGCGAAATCAACCACTTAAGGGCGCCACTCCTGCGTCCTTAAGGGGTTAAAGTTGCCAGATTGACCAGGTTTTCCTGGACAAAGATTATGAATTCATGGAGGAGAGAAAAAAAACCCACACAAACAAAGCAGACTGTAAGAGTATCGGAAGGCAGCTGAATTAAAGCAGACCTCGGGTAAAGCTGTAAGGTTTCGGCTCTGTGTCTTAAGCATGCAGGATTAAGGCGGGGGTGTGGAGCGTACATGGGTTTTTTCGCACATACGAAAACGCACAAAACGCCCATCTCAGCGCGCTCACGCTGCAGCCTATGGCTGCAAACGCGCTGTTATACGCCCAAACGAAGCTCCTGTACTTCTTTGGGCATAGGGCGTTTTACAGCGGGTTCCTACCCGTCGTTATACACCCAGGTGTGAACCAGGCCCATAGGAAATAATGGGATTTCAGTGTTTGAGCGTTTTACAGCGCGTAGGAACATGCTGTAAAACGCCCAGGTGTGAACCAGGCCTAAGGCAGAGTTGAAAGGTCACAGTTTTAGCAGCTTTATGCGGGGGTCTTAATAAATTCAGCTGCCCTTCGATACCCTCGTAGCCTTTATGTTGTGTCACTTCACTTCCATGCTCCCACTGAATCCAACAGCAAGCCAAACTCACCGCAATCTCTCCCTCTGAAAGCAGCCAGAAAAGGGATCCTTCAAAATCAACACAATTTTTGCCACATTGTTACTAATATTACTGGGGTTTAATCTTTGAATCCCCCCCCCACCTTTTTTATAGTCTGTTCTGCTCCTCTGTTGTAAATTCTTTACCTGCAATGACCATCTCTGTATTTCTTAGCCACACTTCAATTCCATCCTCTGCTGTCCCCCCACCCAGCCCCTATCCTAATTATATAAACTCTTATTTCCAGCCGCTTCACCTCTCACTTTGATTAACCTTATCATGCCTAAACTCCTGGTCTAACATCATGCAGTGTCTGCTATACACTCTCTGGTAATTAATCGCCACACTCCCCCTGCTCCCTTTTGTTTCACTTGCCTTAGACCATTAGATTGTAAGCTCACAGGATGTCTAGCTGAGCACTCGTATAAAGTGCTGCATTAGCAGATCATTATCCTACGGGCAGAGCCGTCTGTGCATCATGTTTTATTAGGTCACCTGTTCATGCTTCCCCATTGTAAAGCGCTACAGAATCTGTTGGCGCTTTGTGGGAGGTGGACCTCAGATGGAGGAGTCCGTGAGTGGAGGGTTTTTCTCAGGGCACAAGTCCTCAAAAAAAAAGTGAACTCACCAATATTTCTCTCTCACACGTAACACACACCAATCTGATGTGTATATATGTGGATTTTCAGAAGCATGACAGTTCCTATATTTACTGTGCCTTCACAGGGAAAGCTAATCCTGAACACAAGCTTTATATTGCGTGCGACCAATGGGAACGCAGTTCCTTATACAAGAATAATGGAGACACTGTTCTCAATCGACTTGACTCCTGGTTCCCATTCAGTGTGTTTCTTTTGTTTATTTTAATTCATGGATAGGTAGCGCACAGGGAAGATGCTGCCCTGTTGTATGTATAGTTCACATGCTGCAGGATGGAAATCTGTTACCTAATCAGGGAAGGTCACCCAGGATTAGGGATGAGCCGAACACCCGTGTTCGGTTCGCATTCGAACTCCAACAATTTCAAAAGTTAGAGTTCGAACACGAACCGAACTCAGTGCAAGTCAATGGGACTCAAAAGTTAGATTTCTAGAGTGCCCACCCAGAGGGCATATATGCAAGATATGTCATAAAAGGGGGGGGTCCGGGTAGTGCCCTGGGGGATAGGAAACAAGGACAAAACATTTTTAAAGGAACAGTGAGTTTTCCATGAAATGAGGGTTAAAAATAAAAACGAAAAATTCCTTCAAATATCGTTCCTAGGAGGTCCCCATAACCTGCCCGTGAAGTGGCGGATTTCTAGGATGTATAGAAACATTTCAAATGACGGTAAATGCTTTTCCTTTAATCTAACCATAAACAACTGCTTGGGGCGGCAGTCTGTATGAAAAGAGGAGACATTTTTGGACACGCAGAACAAGTTTAGTGATTTTTTTGGCTAAATTATGGTGAAACTTATGCAGGCTTTGGATGAAAGTAACAATAGGGGCTTTAAAATTGGGCCTTTAGTGTCGGCAACAGTGCCGTCACATCGTAACCCCTCTGTGGTATTGTGGAAGAGTGCAGGGTTGGACCCTGCGGTCCTATATTAAAAAGATATGACTCTGGTACAGGCGTCAGTGCACCCAAATATTGTGCCTTTGGTGGCAGCAAGTGCCTTCACATCGTAACACTTTTGTGGTATTGTGGAAGAGTGCAGGGTTGGACCCTGTGGTCCAATATTAAAATTATATGAATCTGGTTATATAGGCGTCAGTGGCAGTGCACCCAAATATTACTGCGCTATAGTGTATGGCAGGATGGAAGCGTAGCAGCAGTATCAAGCAGCGGAATATACCAGACAGGGGCACAGAGCGAGAGTAGTTGTTATAACAAAACCAGCTCAACAACGTTTAGGCACTAGTACTGCGCTACTGTATATGGTGAGAATTGGCGCACACCAGTCCCGGCGGCTCTGCATCATCATGCCACGCCCTGCCCCCTGATCACTCACAGCTGCGCCGAGTGCCGCCGGAGCTCCTGGCATTTGGCCAGCTGGCGGCACCATGCGTCCGGGTCCTCCCCCCTCCCCTCAATCGCCACCCGGGCCCAGGATGTCACAATATTACAATCCAAACGGTTAAGTAACCAAATTTGTAAGAAGAATAATTAATGCAGCATATGAATCCTCACAATGCCAGGCAGCACCTTAAGGCCCGGTTCACACCTAAGCGTTTTACAGCGCTTTCCTGCACGCTGTAAAAAAGGCATAAACAGGGAAATCCCATTATTTGCTATGGGACCCGTTCTTACCTGGGCCTTTTACAGCGCACAGGAATGCGCTGTAAGGCTAGGGTCAGACGAACGCATTTTTCGCGTCGTCTGTGGAAAAGTGCGGTCGAACGGACGTATTTTTTCACGAAATACGCGTTAGCGGTGATACGATGCGCATTTTCGTCCTTGATTTTGTACGGATCATCAATAAAACACTTTTTGTGTCTGGACGTTATGTTATCCGGTCATTAGCAGCGTCTGACGTCTCCCAATCACGCAAACACGCCGCTAGTGGACGCAGCGCACTCTGTACATCAGTAGTAGCGGTGTGACGTTCTAGAAAAAATGCATTCGTTTGCCACTTGCGTTGCGCGGACGAACTTTCGTGCGGCCGTACTTCGTGTGTTTCCCGGCATTGGACGTCATTTGCTGCTAGCACGGCCGTGATTTCGTGCGTCTTAGGCTAGGGTCAGACTGAGGCAGTGCGAACGCGCGTGCAGCCGCACTTAATCACGGCCGCACTAGCAGCAGATGCCGGGCAATGACGGCCAATATACGAAGTACGGTCGCACAAAAGTCCGGCTGCGCAACGCAAGTGGAAAATGAACGCATTTTTTCGAGAACGTGAAACCGCAGGTACTGACGTACAGAGTGCGCTGTGTCTGCTAGCGGCGTGTGTGTGTGATTAGGAGAGGTCAGACGCTGCTAATGTCCGGCCAACATAACGTCCAGACACAAAAAGAGTTTTATTGATGATCCGTACAAAATCACGGACGAAAATGCGCATCGTATGACCGCTATCACGTATTCTGTGAAAAAATGCGTCCATTCGTTCGAACGCACTTTTTCACAGACAACATAAAAATGCGTTCGTCTGACCCTAGCCTAAACGCACGTTAAAACTGCGTTCGTCTGACCTTAGCCTTAAACGTTCTATGCCCAATGAAGTACAGGAGCTTCTTTGGGGTGTATAGCAGTGCGTTCACTCTGCAGTCTATGGCCGTGAACGCGCTGCAATGCGCGTTTTCATGTTTTTTATGTTTGCGCGATACGTGCGTTAAAAAAACATACGTATTGCGGGCGTAAAAAAAACGCAGGTGTGAACCCAGCCTTACAGTATAATTATGATTCCGCACACTGCCGGGCAGCACCTCTACAGTTAGAAAGAAAAAAAGAAGGATTTTATTTTATGTTGCTGGGGACATTTAAAAATGTCCTCGGATTTAATTTTTTTTAAAAAAATGTGTCGCCTTACCTTAGCCTGGTGGTCAGTGGGGGGCTCCCTGGATCCTGGTTGGGCAGAAGGGGGGGGGGTGTCTGCCGTGGCTCCCTCCCTGGAGTCCCTGCGCCACCTCTCTGCCACATGCACCCGGCTGGCCAGCCCGCACAGTCGCAGCTCTGTAATCTTGCGACCGCATGCTCAAGTCAAAGGGTCCTTGGGAGGAGGTTCGGGCGGGCTGCCCTCTACAGTGCCTGATTTAGAGGGCCTCATCTGCCTGATGTTTTAGCAACAAGAAATGTTTTATCCCATAGGCTTCAATGTTAAAAATATTCACGTTTTAATTCAATATCTAATAAACCATTGCTTATAAATATTCTGCAGTAAAGAGTATCTTTATTTGTAGATTTTTTAAGCATTAAAAAACAAACAAACTTTTGGCGAACTTCCCAAAAAGTTCGAAGTTCGCAAACTTTCGAACTGTCAAAGTTCGCATTGAACTCCGAACTGATCGAACAGCTCATCCCTACCCAGGATTCCCATAGATTTCATACCTGCAGCGCACGAGTTCTATATACTGCAGAGTTCTTTATAATGCACTGCCCACACCACCGAATAAGTGTCCAAAAAACACCGCTGATCTGGCAACCCTCCTCCCACAGCGTATGAATTCTACACGTCTCTAGGCAGGGCTCCTCCTTTACCAACATATCCGTTTAGTTATGGAGTACGTTTATAAAATTCAGAATGCCACATACACAAAACAGGTCTCAATTTTGAGGAGCGGAAAGACACAAATACTGGAATTAAGGTTGCCAGGGCGGACGGGTTTCCTGGATGCAAATGCATTCACAAAGATGAACAAGGCACGAAAAATGCAAAGCGTGCAGAACTCCTATACTGCAGGTAAGGCTATGGCTCGTGTCAGACGAGTGCAGTGTTCACGTCCGTGATAGCATACAAATTGTGGTGAATGGAGCCCCACACACGAAGTACGTCCGCACTAAAGTGCGGACGCATGACGGACGCGGCAAACAGACGCAGGTTAGGCAAGAACGTAATACTGCTAGAACAGACGTGCGGTGTGCGCCATGTCCGCATAGCTTTGTGATGGAACGTGGTCAGACGGACTGCATTTATACGTCCAGCATTTTTTAATTTTTTTTCCTCCTACATCCGTCAAAAATAACGCCAGTCACAAAAACGGACTGTGTGGCCACTACTGCATCTTCCCTCAAAAAGTGCGTCCGTACTGCACGGGCGCACAGTCTGTAGAAAACGCGCTCGTCTGACCCTAGCCTAATGTCAGATGAACGCAGTCCGAGTGCGCTCTGCGTACGTGCACAACGGACAGACGTACTGACGGAAGATACTGTAGACACCACATGGTCCGTTTTTGTTGACAGACGTAGAAAGAAAACAGGGAATTATGGGAAACAAAATTAATATGAAATGATAAAAATTTGAAAAGGCTATGAAAAGCCATTTTGTGCGTCAAGGTGCTGGACGTCGCAAATGTGCTGCGTCTGACGTCTCATCTGCCACGTGCGCTGAGCAGTTCAGTGCGCATGTACTTTGAGTGTAGGTCTCTGAATCATGAGCCTATGCAAGGATGGACGTTAAACTGTGCGGCAACACGGACGTGATCACTGCGTTCGTCGGATGCCGGCCCAAGACTTTAAAGTGGAATCCCAGGTGTCCTGCCCGGATTAGATAGGATTTCCCTCATACAGCATGTGAATAATACACACCGCAGAGCGGCAGCTTTCCTGGGTTCTTCTGCTTCGTAAAATAATGTGTCCAGGAAAAAACAGCCTGGGAACCCGAACTTGAAAACTTCATAATCATGAAATGGAGCCTGTACACGCATTTCTCCCAGGGTTGCCAGATCGGCCATGTTTTCTGGACACATTACTTTTTCATGCATAGGGGAGTAAAGGGAAAAGTGCTGCCCTGCAATATGTATAACTCATATGCTGCAGGAAGGAAATCAAGGCAGGTCTCCTGGGATTCCCTTTTGATTTCTTACCTGCAGCGTATCGATTATACATGCTGCGGGGTGGCATTTATCATTTACTGCCCATAAGCATGAATAAATCAGGTGTCCGGAAAAACATGGCCGACCTGGCAACCCTAATTTCTCCTCAGGAAATAACACCACACAAAATTCCCCCTGCAGAGACCTAGCCTGAAACAGCATATTTTTTCCACCACAGAACTTTATGAATTTGGACGGTTTTCACCAATCCTACCGTTTGGTGACCGCGCCCAATGCATGGACAACCATTAAAAGACATATCGATTTCTGACTAGAAAAGTGCAATTCTCTTGCAGTTTTCCACCAATTCAATGCCACGACTGACCCCTTAGCTAGGCCCGGTTAATTTACAGCCAGTACCTCCGGTGTCACCGTGCGCTCCAGTGGTGCACTATACAGCCAGGACATGTCTCTGAAGACCTCAGAAACCAGAGAGTTGTCCTTCCCTGGGAAGCCCTCTCCTAACTCAATTAACAATTTGTTATGCTTTGTGGGTCTCAGCTGTGAGCTAAAATCCTCAATTATTAACTTTTTTTTATCGCCAGTGATAGAGCTAGACAAGACAAACAGACAGGTGACAGATCCCACCCAGAATCCACACCCAGCTCAGTGTCCATGCAGTGACTACAGGGGTTTGTTTGTGATCTGCACCTAAATCACCTCAGCATGTTAAAACCAATTTACATCCTTTTATTTATTTCCTGCCTTCAGGGGGTTAATCCTATTTTGTTTTCTGTTAATTTTATTTAAACAGAGGCGCGTTCAATACCTCAGCCGCTGCAAGTGCTAAGTTAGCAACTTGCCATTGAACGCCGCTCAGCGCTCAGCACTGCTAACTTAGCACTTGCAGCGACCCGAGGAGATGCTGCGTGTAGCTGAGTGTGACGTAGTAAAGATGGCCGCCGCCATGAAGCAAGTAACAATTCCGTACAGCAAGATGGCCGCCGCCATGAAGCAAGTAACAATTCCGTACAGCAATGTTAGTTTTGAGGTTTTTTTTCACCAAAGCACAAAATATTTATTTATTATTTACCCCTGCACATAGACATATATTACAGTTCAATTTATATTTTGTTTCAGAAGTAAACATAACGTTTATCCAATAAAAACTATAATTTGTGGTGTGTGCATACATAACGGAATTGTGCTGACTGCTTTCCTTTATTATATTTTGTCCGAGTGATACGAAAGACAATCTGAATCTTTGACTATTAACTATTAACCACTTCAATGCGGTGGACGCGCTCAGCGCGTCCAACCGCATTGCTACTTGGCTGCGGAGGACGCGCTGAGCGCGTCCTCCCTTTGCAGCCCGCGATGTCAGACCAACCTCCGGGACCCCGGCGGGCACGATAGGCGTCATCGCGCACCCCCCCCCCTGCCATTGCAGGGAAGGTGCCTGAATGGGAGGGGGGAGGTCCTTCAGACCTCTCCCCCTCCCCATCCGTGCATGCCAGCGGTTAAAGGCAGGCACCGCCTGGAAGGGCACAGCCTGCCCTTCCAAGCGGCAGCTGTCTTTAACCCCTAGGGGGCTGGATCGCGATATGGCGCCAACATGCGCCGTATCGCGGTCCCCTCCCGGAGCTGGCCGACATCTTGGATGTCGGCCAAGCTTCCGGGATATCCCCCTAATGACTGGCGTCATCGCGCCGAGCGCGATGGCGCCAGTTTTCAAATTAACCCCTTGCTGCCACCTATAGTGGAGATAGGGGGTTCCAATGAACCCCCTATCTCCCGATCCGTGACAGCTAGGGGTTAATGTTTACTATCATTGGAACGGCCAGAGCGTGGCCGTTCCAATGATACCAAACATGACCATGTAAACTGTAAAAAAAAAAAAAAAAGTTTTTGGGTTTTTTTTTAGATTTATTAGTGCAACAATATTGTTCCCATTTCAATTATAATGTGAACAATGATGCTGCACTAACGATTTTTTCTATGGGGGGCGTTTGCTAAAAAAACGTAATTTCCCCCAAAAAAAGTAATGATTCCTCATTTCTAATTTTTTTAACAAGCGCACCCCATAGAAAATATAACCACAAACGATCGCATTTTAAAATGTGAAAAAAACCACTTTACACATTGTAAATTATTGAAAATTCAAATTTTATTGCATTTTTTGTTATAATATACAGACATGACATAACGTATACATATAATAATGACATATTATGAATCTGTGGAGTCTGCCGGAAAGAACGATATATAATATGTCTGGGTCATATATTAAAATAAGGCTTCAAAACGCGGTTAAACATGATGAGCGAAACCGGTAAAAATGACCTCAGCACAGAGGCGGGAAAAGGCTCAGCAGCGAAAGGGTTAAGGAATCCCAGGTGACCTGCCTTGCTTTGCTGCCTGCAGCATATGAATTATACATGTTGCAGGGCAGCACTTTTCCCATGTTTCCCCTCTGCATGAAATGGTAATGTGTCCAGGAAAACATGGCCAATCTGTCAACTCTATTCACTCATGGGATAAAACCCCGCTAGGGTTGCCAAGTCGTCCATGTTTTCCTGGACACACATAATTTATTCAGGCTGATGGGTAGTGCATGAAAAATACTACCTACAGCTTGTAGAATCCAAATGCTGCGGGTAGGAAATCAAAAAACAAATCCCCGGTGTCTCCTTCCTTGATTTCCTGCAGCATATGAATTATACATGTGGCAGGGCAGCACTTTCCCCTGTGCTCTTCCTCTGCATGACATAGTAAAAAGTGTCTAGGAAAACATGGCTGATCTGAGAACTCTATTTCCCCGAGTACCTAGGGTCGCCAGATCTCCATGTTTTCCTGGACACATATTACTATTTCATGCAAAAGGGGAGCACAGGGAAAAGTGCTGCCCTGCAACATGTATAATTCATATGCTGCAGGAAGGAAGTTAAGGCAGGTCATCAGGATTGGAACTTCTTTTTGATTTCTTACCTGCAGTGTATGGATTCTACATGCTGCGGGTGGCGTTTTTAATGCGCTGCCCATCAACCTGAATGAATTATATGTATCCAGGAAAACCTGGTCGATCTGGCAACTCTAGTCCCCGCACCCCTAGGGTTGCCATGGATCGGATCAGCCATGTTTTATGTGTATTATACCATTCTATGCCACCATCTGGTAGATCTAGCCCAGGTGCTTAGGCCGCAATGGAGACATAGGTCTATTTTTTTTTTAACTTGCCCTACTGAGACAAAGGAAATGTGTCCACCTCATGGATGGACATGCTTCTGCTCAGAGCAAACATCCGACAAACTGCTCTGTTTGCTTACAAGCGGCTTCCCGAATCAGATAATTCAGTACGGAAGGAAAAATCTGTGTTTGCTAAGGAATGCGTAATCTGCCTTTACTGTCAGTGGTGTTTATAACCCTTTGGGCTCCCGGTGATGTAGATTGAAAGTAAAAGTAAATTCTTTCATTTTTTAAAAATTCTGTTTCACAATGACCCGGCTTTCATCAAAAAGAGAAAATGGAACCCTTTATCCACATGCCGGTCACTTATCATTCCATGAGGATTCCAGTGATGACTCGGTTACTGATGGTTAGAGTTGGAACGCCTGAGGTTTCTTTTCAATCCGCCGTCAAGAAATGAAGTTCAGTAATATCCATCCATGGCATGAAAGGTAGAGTCCCGATTTCTCTTCTGCTAGGGGATAAGGTAGGGCTGTCAAACGCCCAGATGTTTCTGAAATACAACTCCCATGATTCCCTGGCCATGCATTGCATTGAAAGAATTCTTGGAATTGTAGGCATCGACATCTGGGGGTGCAGTGGGCTTGGAAGCCCTGAGTTAAGGTGTAGTTTTTGGTAAGAGACAGCGACTCAAGTTTTGAGGATTCCTTGGGTCAATAGACAAGTTATGGTTAATGGATGTCTGGCTTCACGGTGCCGCGGCCAGTTACATAGTTATACATAGTTATATAGGCTGAAAAAAGACATGCGTCCATCGGGTTCAGCCTCTCCCACATAACCTACTGCTGTTCATCCAAAAGAAGGCAAAAAACCCAGTCTGAAATGCTTGCCAATATGCAACATACTGGGAAAAAATTCCTTCTCGACCCCAGATGGCGTCAGATTTCTCCTTGGATCAAGAAGCTTTTACCCACATATTAAATATTATAACCCTTAATATTCTGTGTCTGCAGGAAGTCATCCAGTCGTTTTTTAAAAGTCTGTACAGACTCTGACCCAACCACCTCAACAGGCAGAGAATTCCACAGCTTTATTGTTCTCACCGTAAAATAACCCTTCCTATGCTTTAAGCTAAATTTTCTTTCTTCCAGTCTAAATGGATGACCCCTTGTCCTGTGTATAGACCTGTTAATGAATAGGTTATCAGACAATGGTTGATAATGGCCCCGTATATATTTATATAAGGTTATCAGATCCCTCTAAGGCGCCGTTTCTCTAAACTAAACAGGTTTAAGCTTGTTAGTCTTTCCTCATAACTTAACCCTTCCATTCCCCTTATTAATTTAGTTGCCCGTCTCTGCACTTTTTCTAACGCTATAATACCTTTTTTTAAGACAGGTGCCCAAAATTGCACGGCATATTCAATGTGCGGCCTGACCATTGATTTATACAGAGGCAAAATTATGTTTTCATCCCGTGAGTGAACTCCCCTTTTAATGCCAATACCTTGCTGGCCTTGGCGGCTGCTGTTTGACATTGCACATTGTTACTTAGTTTGAAGTCTATGATTATTCCTAAATCCTTCTCCTGCTTGGATTTCCCTAACTCCGTACCATTTAGGGTATAAATTACTTGTGTGTTCTTCACTCCAAAGTGCATAACTTTGCATTTATCTAGATTAAATTTCATCTGCCATTTAAGTGCCCAGTCCCCCAATCTATCTAAATCCCTCTGCAGCGAAGTAACATCCTGCTCACATTGTATTACTTTTCCTAGCTTTGTGTCATCTGCAAACACTGATACATGGCTTTCAATGTCTATCTCAAGGTCATTTATAAATAAATTGAATAGTATTGGTCCTATAACAGACCCCTGAGGGACACCGCTTACCACTGGTGTCCACCTTGAAAATAGTTATGTTCAGTTTTCAGTCAATTGAGGCACCTCGACCAAGACAATGAAAATACCTCCTATCCCCAACCTCACGTCTAACGCTGACAGTATAACATGCACCGCAATTCTAACCATGAACCTAATCTCCTCCATAACGCGAACCCTAAACTCCACCCTAATTCCACACATAGACCATACACCAACACTAACTTCCACCATAAGGCTGGCCGTCCACTGGATCCATATTTGTGTGATTGATGATATCGGATGATTGCACCATCATCTGACCAATCCCACAACATGGAGGCAAATCAACCCTCGTCCACTGCCTCCGATTTTCCATCAGATGACTTCAGATAATTTTTTGCGACTACATCAGACTTGCGATCTTTCCCATTTCAATGGGATTTGTCAGATGAAACCGAGACGATCTGGTACAAGTTACATGAAAAAAAGATGAATTGTATAGTTAAACCACCGTGCTGCGGCAGGGAAATTGTCCCATAGAGAAGTGATTCAGTTTGACAGCCCAAAGGATTCAATGTAAAAAAAATATTATTTTTTTTTTTCTTTTCCCCAGCCTTTTACTTTTTTCATCCTCAGCAAAAAGCCTTCTTATTATTTTATTTTTTTCAGTATTTTTCAGGCAAATTTTTTGAGTATCAATTTTTTTTAAAACGACAAGGTTTCTTTTCCTGGCTGAATGGTCGTGTGACGGCATTTTCCGTCATCGGACGGCCAAGTCAGTCATTTTTCTATGGACCTATTGGACGGCCAACCTAATTCTAACCATGAGCCGAACCATCCCATATAAACTCCACTGTTAATGTGATTATAACCTCTACCATCAATCCAACCACAACCTGCACTCTAATTCTAAACCTAGACCTTACTCCAATACTAAGCTCCACCATAATTATAAACATAGACTCAACTCTATCCTCCAACCTAATTCTAAACCTAGACCTAACCCCAACACGAACTTCCAGCCTATTTCTAATCATGAGTTTAACCTTCTCATATAAACTCCACCCTAAATGTGACCTTAACCACTACCATCACTCCAGCTCCAACCTCCACCCTAGTTCTAACTCATAGCTCTATCCTCCATCCCAGCTTCAATCCAAATCACCATAAATCCAACCTTCAGTGTAGCCACCACCCTTATTCAAGCCCTGATCACCATAACTCAAGTCCTAATCCCAACCTCCAATCTACTCTGATCCAAAGATATAACATAGCGCTAACACTAACGTTCATGCTAGTGCTGTGCCTAATCATCATAACTCAAAGTCTAACATTTCCCTTGTTCAGTACTAACCTCAACTTTAACTCTAACCCGAACCCTATCCTCTACCGTAATGTTAACAGTAACCTCCACTATATCTCTAACCTAATCTCTACCATAACTTTGGCACTATGATCCAGGAGGGAATACCTGCGTTGGTGCAAATTCCAGCACTAGAGCCCATATACGACAGTCTTCATATGTGGATACAAGGGTTCCTAGATGGCTTGGGCAAGAAATGTCCAGTGGTCTTCTTTATCTTCTAACCGTTTGACTTTCCTGTTTCAACTGAGATTAAATCAGACGAATCCAACTCCCAAATCTGACCACAAATCGCCTCAGTAAGACAACCCCCCCGAAAGATTTTAGAGCTTGACAATAAAATGTTGGAAAGGAGTTGAAACAGAGCAATGAACACATACTGGAGAGCAACCAAGCCTTAAACTGTGCTTTCAACCAACATGCTTCGGTTCGGTTGTCCAGGACACCCACCGATCAGAGCTTGCTTTTTTGGCAGACGCCAAGCATCATAATTTAGCGTAGTTAGTGCCTTGCGATGCCCACCGTATTATTACAGCTAATTGAGAGCTCGTACACCCTGATCAAAACACAGATTGCAATGAGAAAGAACCCCGCAATCATCTGCGTACACGCCATTGATCCGTTTGGCATCAGACGCAAGCTTTTACCAGAAGCAGACGCTTTGCTTGTTGTATCAGTGACAGCCACATCTGAGGCTCCCCACCGCGCTGAGCTTTGTGTATAGACAATATTTGTAGAAACCACAATTGCAGTGAGATTTCTCATTTGCTCCGCAGCAGAAGACGTAACTCTTTCTCTATTGAAGAAGTTCTTTTATGTTGCCACTGACATTTTCCAACGACCTGGACCTAATGCGTTCATCGCGTCCTTGTGAGCCTTTTTATACCACCTTCACAAAGTAGTTGTGATCGTCATCCGCAAGAATGTGTCAGACTCTGACTCCAGATTCCACTGTTATTGTACGCAGGGATTCCCCCGCTGCCACAAGGGAAACTGAGGACATTTTTTTGTCGCCCATTAGGGGTTTTTGTTTTCTGCTCTGGACAACTTTATCTTTTAACCTCTTCACTCCCAAGAGATTTCCAAGAAAAAAACTGTCAGGAACCAGTGCCTTTTTTTAACGAATCATATCATATTTAATTACTTCTACAGTGAGAAATATTCGGGAGAATTCCCAATTTGACAGGGAGATGTCGCCATCTGCAGGCCAAAAGGAGTTACTGCAGTTCAGGTTTCTGTACTGGATCATTTGGGGAGATGTCATTTTAGACACATTCC